>OX328126.1:13487625-13543683 GCA_946811695.1 Gonocerus acuteangulatus
TATATATATATATATATATATATATATATATATATATATATATATATATTTATATGCATATATATATATGTGTCTGTTAACACGATTGCGGCCAGAGTTTTTGTTTTTTCGTCACGAAACTTGGTATATAGCATTCAATTAGCAAACGATTGAACGAGTTCGTTAACCACCAAAATCGGTCCACCGGAAGGGGGGGTTTACCCCGAACCCAAAACACTAATTTGACCATTTCAGCCGTAATATTTGTTATATTTCAACGAAACTTGGTTTTCGTAGTGGTAATATAGAGGGAAAAGTGAGATATAAAAATTCAACTAAATCGGTTCATAAGGAGGGGGGGGGGGTTTACTCCGGACCGACAATACCAATTCGCCACTACCAAGCCGTGATTTTAGGTATATTTCGACGAAACTCGGTATTCATAGTGGTAATCTACAGGTAAATATGTGTTGTAAAAATAAACTAAATCGGTTCATTAGGAGGGGGGGTTTACTCCAGACCCACAATACCAATTCGCCACTACCCAGCCGTGATTTTTGGTATATTTCGACGAAACTCGGTATTCGTTGAGGTAATCTACAGGTAAATATGTGTTGTAAAAGTAACTAAATCGGTTCATTAGGAGGGGGGGTTTACTCCAGACCCAAATTCCTAATATACTCATACCGGTCGTAATTTCTGCTGTATTGTAACGAAACGCGGTATACGTCGTGGGTAACTCATGAGAAAGAAGTGTTGTAAAAATGAGCTGAATCGGTCAATCGGAAAGGGGGTTTACTTTGTAATATATTTCAATAGAAAAGCCAGCCAGACATAGGTTCACAAAGGTGCCGCAAGGAGCGCTTTCTACCACTAGATGGACTGTATCTGGTTCCTGCGTTAGATCAAAATACGTTTTTTTTGTATTTATTACGTAGTGTAGTAGGTACCATGTGTAAACATAACTCTGAAGAAAATTAATAATTTATCAGTTACTCATTACAAAATTAAAAGAGAACTATTCATGTTTTTATTTTATTTATGTAGGATATTTTAAGCAAATTGTTCTGGAAATCAGTCTACACTACCCAAATTCTGAGGAAAGTGCTTAGTTATGCAGCTCCTGCGAGACGGACTTTTTTACCATGATTTTGTTTTAGATGAATAAAATGTTGTAGTAATATTTTGCTACGTAAGTTGCATTTTGTCACTATAATTAAAGTGTCTATATCATCAAAAGAAGTTTAAATTTATTTTCGACTTGCTACAAGAAGAGTTTTATAAAATTCGCGCACAATTTGAACTTCCCGCCGTTTTCGTAATAAACGTGTTGCCAGCGTTAAGTGATCGCGTGACAGCTGACAGCTCAGGGCTATTCAAAGGCCTACACTTAAGAAAGATTTAATTTAATTAAGTTTAAGTTGTTCGATAATAGTTTGGAAATAGTGAATGTTTGACAGCTATTTGGAATCTTGGCGCGAATTATGGCGGGAAAAAGGTATTTTGCAACATTAGCCGTGAAGGGGTTAATTAAAACATATAGATAGACTGGCTCAATTAGTGAAGATAAACACTCTCGGCGTTCGTGAACGAGTTTTCACTATTTATAACTTATTTAAAACTTAAATTTTCTAGGCAAGGGCTAAAGATATTAAAGAAAAAGATTCAGAACCCATAGTCACGAAATTAAGGTGGACAACAAAAAATAAATAAAAAATAAAAAAAATAAAAAAAAATAATCCATGTCAAATCAACCGATAGGTGTTGCTGAAATGTTATGTTCAATTTTTAACAGTACATTTTCCATATGTACTAACATATACTTGGGAATACAAAACTATTTTTTTTTCACAATTATATTATTAGTAATTCACTTCTTACCATCCATTTTCTTTGCGAAGTTCGGTCATTTATTGCGTTTTCAGTGGTTAAAGAAACGTTAAATTATTTATTTTTTTTTTTTTGTTATATCGACTTGAATTAAAAACCATCTTAGTATATAAAACCATCCGGATATGCTCGACGGAAGTCGATAGCTTAATAAATAAAAAAGTTATTTAACGTTTTGTTAACCTCTGAAAACCCAAAAAATGGCCGAACTTCACAAAGATAATGGTTGCTAACAACTGAATTACTAGTAATAAAAAAATATGAAAAAATAGTCTTGTATTCCCAGATATATGTACATATGGAAATTGTACTGTTAAAAATTAAATATAACATGTCAGCAACAATTTCATTTATTTTTGGTTGATTTCAAATGGATTGATCCTATATCACAAAATGGGGTACAAATTAGTACAGTGTAGTGAAATTGGTATAAACTAATAGTGCTAGGATTTTTTTATCTAACTGAAACCAAAGGGTCGAACTATGCTCAAATAGTGCTAACAGACTAATATAAACCTATGTATTTGTCTATTCGCTCTCAAGCAGATATGTGTATAAGTAAATATAAGCAGTATCAGAAAATCAGTCCCGTAACAGGCCACGAGGGCCCTGAGGGGCAGATACTGTAGAGGTATCTGATTCTTGACCATACGGCACACTAGGGAGATAGTGTGGTCAATACTATGCTCCGGCCGCCTGATTTTCCCCTTGGCTGCTTCGACTGCTAGAGTCATTAGCACCCAAGGTACCCATTATTAATTAAATTAATTAAAGGCTGGGTGAGCCTAGGGACGATCTGGGGGAGCCTAGGGACGAAATATAAGCAGTATTGGTTAGGAATTCACCACTCCGTATATATACAGGGTGTCCCGTAAATGTCTAGTAATATTGTGAGAGGTGATAGAGGACCCTTAGGGGAACAAAAAATGTTCTATGACGATTTTCCGAATTCTCGCCCATAAGGGAGAAAACGTCGTTTTATTGTTTTATCGAGACAAAAGTGGTTTTTAGAAGTATAATCGTTGTAGCTCCGGCCCAGGTGGTTCTACTAGAAAGGAAGTGAAACCAATCGAAAGCTGAGTAAATTTGCTATAAGACTAGTTGATAATAAAAGTAAAAATGAATGAATGTAAGTATGACTATCTTACCAAAAGAAAGCTATTCTAAATTTCCTGACTTTTTCTTGATATTTCTTACCAGCGGTACTCCTCAATGGGCAGCTTCTGAGATTTCCGGGTTACGGGAAAACTTTCTCATTTAACCAGCTTTCCATTCATGTATCACAACCCTGTGTTATTGCAGTATGTGAACGATTTAGGAACAAAAGTTTTAATAAAAACACGAATCTGTGAAAATTAAATTAAATGGTTTTCTTCAGTTTATTCAAAAAGCTGAAGAGAAATATTTATTTTTATAAATGTTTACATAATTGTTAAGTAAATATTTACTTAAAACAATAAACAAAATTACTTCCACGAATATAAAAAAAATCCTAAAACAGTAAATAAATAAAATACACATTTATTTTGAATTTATTAATTCCTGAAGGTAACTAATACTGGGTCCAGGAGGCGGCCATTAAAGAACCCCAACCTCACATTAACCTCAAAAATTATTATTTTTACCTAGATAGCGCATTTGAACACATTTTTACGGGTATTTATAAATAGAAAACAAATGCTTTACCTTGAATTAATACTGATGGCTACGCTTGTGAAACCCACTGGGATTCTCGTGAGCCCATGCGTGTTTGTTGTGGTATTAAATATCCTATCCCTCATAAATCAGATGTACATAGTCCTGTAAAAATGTGTTCAAATGCGTGATATAGGTAAAAATAATAATTTTTGAGGTTAATGTATGGTTGGGGTTCCTTAATGGCCGCCTCCTGGACCCAGTATTAGTTACCTGAATTAATAAATTCAAAATAAATGTGTATTTTATTTATTTACTGTTTTGGGATTTTTTTTTATATCCGTGGAAGTAATTTTTTTTTTATTGTTTTAAGTAAATATTTACTTAATAATTATATAAACATTTATAAAAATAAATATTTCTCTTCAGCTTTTTCAATAAAATGAAGAAAAAAATATAATTTTCTTTTCACAGATCCATGTTTTATTTTAAACTTTTGTTCTTAAATCGTTCACATACTTCAATAACACAGGGTTGTGATACATGAATGGAAAGCTGATTAAATAAGAAAGTTTTCCTGAAACCCCGAAATCTCAGATCCTGCCCATTGAGGAGTAACGCTGGAAAGAAATATCAATAAAATGTCAGGAAATTTAGAATTGCCTTCTTTTGGTAAGATATACATACTTACATTCATTCATTTTTACGTTTACTCCCAACTAGTCTTATAGTAAATTTACTCAGCTTTCGATTGGTTTCACTTCCTTTCTCGTAGAACCACCTGGGACTGAGCTACAACGAGTATTCTTCTTGTCGATAAAACAATAAAACGACGTTTTCTCCCTTGTTGGCGAGAATTCGGAAAATCGTCATAGAACATTTTTTGTTCCCCTAAGGGTCCTCTATCACCTCCCACAATATGATTAGACATTTACGGGACACCCTGTATATATATGTCTGTGTGTGTGTGTGTGTGTTTTCGCTCTCTGGTTCCGTTCTCCGGAACATGGATGGAAAACTCGCTAAGTTGGAATTACACAAATAAGTGAAAGGGTATTATGAGGTTCTTGACAAGATATTAAGAGCCTAATACTAAGATATCGTAACTTTCAAAGCCAAACTGTTTTTGGGAGTGGCCTAGAACTTGGCCTCTTTTTTTTTTTTCAATGTTAGTTTTTTTTAATGATATAAATCTCTTGAGACAATTTCGAAGTAGACCAGTATTATCAAATGTTTAAATTCTACGCTTTCCAAATAACGCTCGGATGAGATCCTAATATGTCACAGTTTCTGCGATTCGGAATAATTTAATATTGATTTATGCTTGAAATATGAACATTTTTCATTTAGGAGCTAGTCTTGTTATTTAGTCTTAGCCCAAAGGTCTGCTCAGGGACTGTACCTAGGTCTTCGTGACCAAGCTGCCAGTGAAATATCAGATGTAACAATATAATTGACAAAGTGTATCATTATTATATGACGTAATATGTGATTACGAAAACCAAGTTCCGTCCTCAGTCCGCCACGCAAGAAGGATCAACAAGTTCAAAGGGGTTCTATTTGGAACGAGGATTCAAAACTTAACCATCTTTTTCTTCAACTTTTTTTGTAAGGTTTGTAATTTTTATGCATTAATTTCCACCATTCTTAAATACCCGTACTGAAATTGAGTAAGGAAAACTGGTTTTAATCACTTTTCTCGAAGGGGGTTACAGATATCCCCCTAACAATGGATTCATTTGTTTTCCTACACTAACGGACCTACGAAAATTGTAACCAACCCTGGATAACAACCCTGAAGTTAGATACCCGTTTTGCAACCTTTTCGTCGTTTGGACGGACATAGTTGTAAAATGTTTTTATTTAGCAGCAAACATTTAATTTACATATGGAGTTTTGTTCAATAAGACATTATTAAAGCCATAATGTCGCAATACTCTCACTAGACTACAGATCCTGATGATATTATCGCTAAAACGAGGGGAATTCACAAGGAATGTAAACCTGCTAGGTATCTTTAATGTTTAAAGGACATTCAACCACTATTGTAGGTATCTATCGCCGCTCCTTGAGGCATCACATAATATGCTCAAACGAGGGGAATTCACAAGGAATGTAAACCTGCTAGGTATCTTTAATGTTTAAAGGCCATTCAACCACTATTGTAGGTATCTATCGCCGCTCCTTGAGGCATCACATAATATGCTCAAATGAGGGGAATTCACAAGGAATGTAAACCTGCTAGGTATCTTTAATGTTTAAAGGCCATTCAACCACTATTGTAGGTATCTATCGCCGCTCCATGAGGCATCACATAATATGCTCAAACGAGGGGAATTCACAAGGAATGTAAACCTGCTAGGTATCTTTAATGTTTAAAGGTCATTCAACCACTATTGTAGATATCTATCGCCGCTCCTTGAAGCATCACATAATATGCTCAAACGAGGGGAATTCACAAGGAATGTAAACCTGCTAGGTATCTTTAAAGTTTAAAGGCCATTCAACCACTATTGTAGATATCTATCACCGCTCCATGAGGCATCACATAATATGCTCAAACGAGGGGAATTCACAAGGAATGTAAACCTGCTAGGTATCTTTAATGTTTAAAGGCCATTCAACCACTATTGTAGATATCTATCGCCGCTCCTTGAGGCATCACATAATATGCTCAAATGAGGGGAATTCTCAAGGAATGTAAACCTGGTAGGTTTCATTAATGTTTAAAGGCCATTCAACCACTATTGTAGATATCTATCGCCGCTCCATGAGGCATCACATAATATGCTCAAACGAGGGGAATTCACAAGGAATGTAAACCTGCTAGGTATCTTTAATGTTTAAAGGCCATTCAACCACTATTGTAGGTATCTATCGCCGCTCCTTGAGGCTTCACATAATATGCTCAAACGAGGGGAATTCTCAAGGAATGTAAACCTGGTAGGTTTCATTAATGTTTAAAGGCCATTCAACCACTATTGTAGATATCTATCGCCGCTCCATGAGGCATCACATAATATGCTCAAATGAGGGGAATTCACAAGGAATGTAAACCTGCTAGGTATCTTTAATGTTTAAAGGCCATTCAACCACTATTGTAGATATCTATCGCCGCTCCTTGAGGCATCACATAATATGCTCAAACGAGGGGAATTCTCAAGGAATGTAAACCTGGTAGGTTTCATTAATGTTTAAAGGCCATTCAACCACTATTGTAGATATCTATCGCCGCTCCATGAGGCATCACATAATATGCTCAAATGAGGGGAATTCACAAGGAATGTAAACCTGCTAGGTATCTTTAATGTTTAAAGGCCATTCAACCACTATTGTAGATATCTATCGCCGCTCCTTGAGGCATCACATAATATGCTCAAATAAGGGGAATTCTCAAGGAATGTAAACCTGCTAGGTATCTTTAATGTTTCAAGGTCATTCAACCACTATTGTAGATATCTATCGCCGCTCCATGAGGCATCACATAATATGCTCAAATGAGGGGAATTCACAAGGAATGTAAACCTGCTAGGTATCTTTAATGTTTCAAGGCCATTCAACCACTATTGTAGATATCTATCGCCGCTCCATGAGGCATCACATAATATGCTCAAACGAGGGGAATTCACAAGGAATGTAAACCTGCTAGGTATCTTTAATGTTTCAAGGCCATTCAACCACTATTGTAGGTATCTATCGCCGCTCCTTGAGGCTTCACATAATATGCTCAAACGAGGGGAATTCACAAGGAATGTAAACCTGCTAGGTATCTTTAATGTTTAAAGGACATTCAACCACTATTGTAGGTATCTATCGCCGCTCCTTGAGGCTTCACATAATATGCTCAAACGAGGGGAATTCACAAGGAATGTAAACCTGCTAGGTATCTTTAATGTTTAAAGGACATTCAACCACTATTGTAGGTATCTATCGCCGCTCCTTGAGGCATCACATAATATGCTCAAACGAGGGGAATTCACAAGGAATGTAAACCTGCTAGGTATCTTTAATGTTTAAAGGCCATTCAACCACTATTGTAGATATCTATCGCCGCTCCTTGAGGCATCACATAATATGCTCAAATGAGGGGAATTCTCAAGGAATGTAAACCTGCTAGGTATCTTTAATGTTTCAAGGCCATTCAACCACTATTGTAGATATCTATCGCCGCTCCATGAGGCATCACATAATATGCTCAAATGAGGGGAATTCACAAGGAATGTAAACCTGCTAGGTATCTTTAATGTTTCAAGGCCATTCAACCACTATTGTAGATATCTATCGCCGCTCCATGAGGCATCACATAATATGCTCAAACGAGGGGAATTCACAAGGAATGTAAACCTGCTAGGTATCTTTAATGTTTCAAGGCCATTCAACCACTATTGTAGGTATCTATCGCCGCTCCTTGAGGCTTCACATAATATGCTCAAACGAGGGGAATTCACAAGGAATGTAAACCTGCTAGGTATCTTTAATGTTTAAAGGACATTCAACCACTATTGTAGGTATCTATCGCCGCTCCTTGAGGCATCACATAATATGCTCAAACGAGGGGAATTCACAAGGAATGTAAACCTGCTAGGTATCTTTAATGTTTAAAGGCCATTCAACCACTATTGTAGGTATCTATCGCCGCTCCTTCAGGCTTCACATAATATGCTCAAACGAGGGGAATTCACAAGGAATGTAAACCTGCTAGGTATCTTTAATGTTTAAAGGACATTCAACCACTATTGTAGGTATCTATCGCCGCTCCTTGAGGCATCACATAATATGCTCAAACGAGGGGAATTCACAAGGAATGTAAACCTGCTAGGTATCTTTAATGTTTCAAGGCCATTCAACCACTATTGTAGATATCTATCGCCGCTCCTTGAGGCATCACATAATATGCTCAAACGAGGGGAATTCTCAAGGAATGTAAACCTGGTAGGTTTCATTAATGTTTAAAGGCCATTCAACCACTATTGTAGATATCTATCGCCGCTCCATGAGGCATCACATAATATGCTCAAATGAGGGGAATTCACAAGGAATGTAAACCTGCTAGGTATCTTTAATGTTTAAAGGCCATTCAACCACTATTGTAGATATCTATCGCCGCTCCTTGAGGCATCACATAATATGCTCAAATAAGGGGAATTCTCAAGGAATGTAAACCTGCTAGGTATCTTTAATGTTTCAAGGTCATTCAACCACTATTGTAGATATCTATCGCCGCTCCATGAGGCATCACATAATATGCTCAAATGAGGGGAATTCACAAGGAATGTAAACCTGCTAGGTATCTTTAATGTTTCAAGGCCATTCAACCACTATTGTAGATATCTATCGCCGCTCCATGAGGCATCACATAATATGCTCAAACGAGGGGAATTCACAAGGAATGTAAACCTGCTAGGTATCTTTAATGTTTCAAGGCCATTCAACCACTATTGTAGGTATCTATCGCCGCTCCTTGAGGCTTCACATAATATGCTCAAACGAGGGGAATTCACAAGGAATGTAAACCTGCTAGGTATCTTTAATGTTTAAAGGACATTCAACCACTATTGTAGGTATCTATCGCCGCTCCTTGAGGCATCACATAATATGCTCAAACGAGGGGAATTCACAAGGAATGTAAACCTGCTAGGTATCTTTAATGTTTAAAGGACATTCAACCACTATTGTAGATATCTATCGCCGCTCCTTGAGGCATCACATAATATGCTCAAATGAGGGGAATTCTCAAGGAATGTAAACCTGCTAGGTATCTTTAATGTTTCAAGGCCATTCAACCACTATTGTAGATATCTATCGCCGCTCCATGAGGCATCACATAATATGCTCAAATGAGGGGAATTCACAAGGAATGTAAACCTGCTAGGTATCTTTAATGTTTCAAGGCCATTCAACCACTATTGTAGATATCTATCGCCGCTCCATGAGGCATCACATAATATGCTCAAACGAGGGGAATTCACAAGGAATGTAAACCTGCTAGGTATCTTTAATGTTTCAAGGCCATTCAACCACTATTGTAGGTATCTATCGCCGCTCCTTGAGGCTTCACATAATATGCTCAAACGAGGGGAATTTACAAGGAATGTAAACCTGCTAGGTATCTTTAATGTTTAAAGGACATTCAACCACTATTGTAGGTATCTATCGCCGCTCCTTGAGGCATCACATAATATGCTCAAACGAGGGGAATTCACAAGGAATGTAAACCTGCTAGGTATCTTTAATGTTTAAAGGCCATTCAACCACTATTGTAGGTATCTATCGCCGCTCCTTGAGGCTTCACATAATATGCTCAAACGAGGGGAATTCACAAGGAATGTAAACCTGCTAGGTATCTTTAATGTTTAAAGGACATTCAACCACTATTGTAGGTATCTATCGCCGCTCCTTGAGGCATCACATAATATGCTCAAACGAGGGGAATTCACAAGGAATGTAAACCTGCTAGGTATCTTTAATGTTTAAAGGCCATTCAACCACTATTGTAGATATCTATCGCCGCTCCTTGAGGCATCACATAATATGCTCAAACGAGGGGAATTCACAAGGAATGTAAACCTGCTAGGTATCTTTAATGTTTAAAGGCCATTCAACCACTATTGTAGATATCTATCGCCGCTCCTTGAGGCATCACATAATATGCTCAAACGAGGGGAATTCACAAGGAATGTAAACCTGCTAGGTATCTTTAATGTTTCAAGGCCATTCAACCACTATTGTAGGTATCTATCGCCGCTCCTTGAGGCATCACATAATATGCTCAAACGAGGGGAATTCACAAGGAATGTAAACCTGCTAGGTATCTTTAATGTTTAAAGGCCATTCAACCACTATTGTAGGTATCTATCGCCGCTCCATGAGGCATCACATAATATGCTCAAACGAGGGGAATTCACAAGGAATGTAAACCTGCTAGGTATCTTTAATGTTTAAAGGCCATTCAACCACTATTGTAGATATCTATCGCCGCTCCTTGAGGCATCACATAATATGCTCAAACGAGGGGAATTCACAAGGAATGTAAACCTGCTAGGTATCTTTAAAGTTTAAAGGCCATTCAACCACTATTGTAGATATCTATCACCGCTCCATGAGGCATCACATAATATGCTCAAACGAGGGGAATTCACAAGGAATGTAAACCTGCTAGGTATCTTTAAAGTTTAAAGGTCATTCAACCACTATTGTAGATATCTATCGCCGCTCCTTGAGCCATCACATAATATGCGCAAATGAGGGGAATTCTCAAGGAATGTAAACCTGCTAGGTATCTTTAATGTTTAAAGGCCATTCAACCACTATTGTAGGTATCTATCGCCGCTCCTTGAGGCATCACATAATATGCTCAAACGAGGGGAATTCACAAGGAATGTAAACCTGCTAGGTATCTTTAATGTTTCAAGGCCATTCAACCACTATTGTAGGTATCTATCGCCGCTCCTTGAGGCATCACATAATATGCTCAAACGAGGGGAATTCACAAGGAATGTAAACCTGCTAGGTATCTTTAATGTTTCAAGGCCATTCAACCACTATTGTAGATATCTATCGCCGCTCCTTGAGGCATCACATAATATGCTCAAACGAGGGGAATTCTCAAGGAATGTAAACCTGCTAGGTATCTTTAATGTTTCAAGGCCATTCAACCACTATTGTAGATATCTATCACCGCTCCATGAGGCATCACATAATATGCTCAAACGAGGGGAATTCACAAGGAATGTAAACCTGCTAGGTATCTTTAATGTTTCAAGGCCATTCAACCACTATTGTAGATATCTATCGCCGCTCCATGAGGCATCACATAATATGCTCAAACGAGGGGAATTCTCAAGGAATGTAAATCTGCTAGGTATCTTTAATGTTTCAAGGCCATTCAACCACTATTGTAGATATCTATCGCCGCTCCTTGAGGCATCACATAATATGCTCAAACGAGGGGAATTCACAAGGAATGTAAACCTGCTAGGTATCTTTAATGTTTCAAGGCCATTCAACCACTATTGTAGGTATCTATCGCCGCTCCTTCCCATACCTAGACCGATTTAGTTCATTTTTACAACACATTTTTCTTTTTAGTTGACCAGAACGAATACCGAGTATATAAAAAAAATTACGAGTGGTATTGGCAAATAACTACTTTGGCTCCGGAGTAACCCCCCTCCGGATGGACTGATTTTATTTATTAACGAACTCGTTCAATCGTTTGATTGGGGAATACTACATACCAAGTTTCGTGGGGAAGAAACAAAAACTCTGCCCGGTATCGTGTTAACGGACATATATATATATATATATATATATATATATATATATATATATATATATATATATGTGTGTGTCTAAGGGGGCGAGGTTAGCTCAGTGGTAGAGCACTGGACTCATATGCTGACCTGAGTTCAAATCCCGAACAAGCACTAAAAATTTTTTCTTCTAGTCTCTTCGTTCATTGGTTGAATTCGGCCTCCCTGACCGTCCCTAGGCCAACCCAGCCTTTAATTAATTTAATAATGGGTACCTTGGGTGCTAATTACTCTAGGCAGTCGAAGCAGACAAGGGGAAAATCAGGCGGCCGGAGCATTGTACTGACCACACTATCTCTCTAATGTGCCGTATGGTCATGAATCAGATACCTCTATAGTATCTGCCCCTCAGGACCCACGTGGCCTGTTACGAGACTGATTTTTTTTTTTTTTTTCAAAAAAACATTAAATGATTTCAACATTTCCTTTTTATTAATTGTTCCTAAATTTGTAGGAATTTAATGATCACTCATAAATCAAGGGATTTTTTATTCTTTAATTATTAATCTGAGTAAGGTTAGTCAGTAATCATCAATCATTAGTCAAAGCATGTTTTAATCATTAATCATCAATCATAGGCTAGAAAACAGTTAGTCGTCACTCATTAGTCATGGAGAAATATAATTGATCAATTCAATCATAAGCCTTTAGTCATAGGAAATTATTTACAGTTTGTTACACTCTGACGTGAACTAATCGTTAATTTTTAAAATTCTGTTTATCGTCGACTGCTAAAAACTGACTAGAATTGAATACGGAATCTAACCAGCATCTGACGTAACAAAAGGAGCACTGCAGGTCTAACAACCTCATGGATTTCTATACGGATGGTGTTGCATTTTCTCTGTTTATCGTTATAACGCCAGTCGAATGCGGTTGTGAAAGGATCAGAGACCGCAAAATGCCTGTGTCAATGAGGAAGCCTACCGGTGTATTCCTAACCTAACCCATTAGGAAGTTGATAGAAAGCCTGCTTCTGCCGCAGATAAACACTCGGAGGATGTGTTCAGGAATCTAGTCGTACGCTTTTAGAAATCTTATGCTAACCATTAATTACTCAAATACATATATAGGGATGTATATTCCTTATTTTCCTTCAGGTATAATAGAATAGAATCCTTCTGCATTTACGGATGTCACTCAGGATGCTAAATATATTTAAAAAATATTAAAACATTTTCATCATTAAGATTGGATAGTTAGCCGTCGAGGTGATAAGCAATCAGGGAGTAGCTGGGATTCGGCTAAGAAAACATCAATACGATGATATTTGTAA
The DNA here is from genome assembly GCA_946811695.1 of Gonocerus acuteangulatus. NCBI lineage: Eukaryota > Metazoa > Arthropoda > Insecta > Hemiptera > Coreidae > Gonocerus > Gonocerus acuteangulatus. The sequence goes on from OX328126.1 coordinate 13,500,718, forward strand.
AAAAATCTGTATTAAGGACGTTTCGGCTAAGCTTTGGTAGCCTTCGTCAGCTAAAAATGACAAAAAAACGAGAAAAAAGGTTTACCAGTAAGATAAATGATAGATCTATACATACAAATCAATTTTTTTAAGGGGAACAATTTGTTGTTAAAATATGAGAACAATTGCAGATGGAGATAGTTAGCCGCTGTAGAGATACGAAGACAGGTATAGTTGGGATTCGGCTAGGAGAAAAACGTCAGACTTTCAAAAAGAAATCTGTATTTTGGACGTTTCGACTGCAACAACGGCAGCCTTCTTCAGCTAAAAAATATATACAACTTATAAGTAAAGAAAATGTACAACTAGTAAGTAAAAGACAGGCAGAAATGAGCGGAGTATATATATCAATACAATAAATTTTAACCAATCTTATTTTTAAAAAACAATGAAAATACGGTAGTTGGAAAGCAAACAAAAAAATTAAACAGTAAAAACAACGAACATTTTTTATGTAGTGAAAAACAAAATCTATTTTATAAGTGAATACAATTTATAACAATTAATATATAGATACATACCACTAGAGAATGCCTAGGGGGGAGGGAGGAAGACCTCGAGGACAACTTAGGTAACCATGGTTGGAAGTATGAACGACAGCAACAGCACAGGGGGTCTTTATAGCTTTAAAAGGGGGTGGGGAGGAGGTATGTCGGTGAAGATGAAAGGTACAATTGCTGGGTTGTAAAAGCGGGTTGTAAAGGAGGTTGTAAAAGGTGTCCCAAAGCTCTTAACACCTTTTACAACCTCCTTTACAACCCGCTTTTACAACCCAGCAATTGTACCTTTCATCTTCACCGACATACCGCCTCCCCACCCCCTTTTAAAGCTATAAAGACCCCCTGTGCTGTTGCTGTCGTTCATACTTCCAACCATGGTTACCTAAGTTGTCCTCGAGGTCTTCCTCCCTCCCCCCTAGGAATTCTCTAGTGCTGAAGAAGGCTGCCATTGTTGCTGTCGAAACGTCCAAAATACACATTTCTTTTTGAAAGTCTGACGTTTTTCTCCTAGCCGAATCCCAACTATACCTGTCTTCGTATGAGAACAATTGTTGTATATCTAGAAATTAGTTCTGGAAAATCAATAGAAAAATAAAACAAATTTTAAGTGAGATATTCACTTGTACATACCTCATTTAAAATATGTTGTATGTTTCTATTGATTTTCTAGAACTCAAAGGCTGGGTTGGCCTAGGGACGGTCAGGGAGGCTGAATTCAACCCATGAACGAAGACACTAGAAGATAAAATGTTTAGTACTATGCTCGGGATTTGAACTCAGGTCCTCCAGCATAGAAGACCAGTGCTTTACCATTGAGCTAACCTCGCCTCTAGCTGACGAAAAACACTAATATATATTAATTGTGTATATGCACTAAATTTACAATTTCCTACAATATATGAATAATTCACTTTCCAAATGACATTTTCTTGATGAAAATGATTTTCTGTTATTGGGAAACTTTTTTTTTCACAGATATGTGGAGGGGATCTAAATTCGGAGTACACATTATTTTTGGTAGTGGGTGGTCAGCTGGTTTTTGTATTGAAACATTTGCTTCTGTAATCTTTCGGAATGGTGAATGAATTTTCACACGATACGTGAAACACATTCAAAAACTCATTATCTCTTGTTTATGACCAGGCATTGAGAGATAAGGCTTTGGGTGGTCAGGCAAGGGACATTAGTGTTCAATATTTATCAATACTTAGCCGAAGCTAAGGTTGAAATAGTTTTAAACCTCCTAGTGATAAGGTTATGACAGAGAGAAGTTTTAGCGCCAATTTTCTGCACCGGGAATATAGGCTACACACTTATGATTTAGCTGAAATTTGGACAAAAATATTTGTAATGTAATTTAAAGCGTCAGGTTCGCTAACCAGCACAACCCGTCTACCGGAACACGGTTTTATGGACAACAAACGGTTACCTACACAATTTATAGGTTTTTTTTTGTTCTTTTTTTAAAGTAGGAAAACGAATGATGCCATTTTTAAGGAGATACCTGTAACCGTTTCCGATTAAAGTGTAACAATAGTTTCGTGTATCATAGGGCTATTTAGAATCAAGAAATTCAGTTGAAATATTTTCTACTTGTTTGAGATTCATAAAAAACTATGACGAATAAACTTCGGTCACGCTTGGAGTTAAGGAACTATTAGAACTAAAAATGATATTCGCAAACTGAAAGGAGTCAAAAGTTTTTGGAAGCTTCGTATATTTTCCTTAATTCCTCCAAAACGGGGGGGGGGGCTACAGTTGAGAAATCGCGAAAAGTAAAATGTAACCATTCAAAAGCTTACTAAATTCTCAGCAAAAAATATTCTAAAGCAATTATCGATGGGACGGCCACATTTGGAGAAATAAGTGCTTAAAACTGTGAATTAATTGGTTTCGTTTATTTGGGTGGTTCTTTTACTGTTTTATTGCATGTTATTTTTGTAAAAGCTTAAAGTAGGAAAATGTATATGTCAATAAGAAAAGTGAAATATAATGAGAAACAATTTTTTGTTGCTAGATATTGTTGACAAAATAAATAGCAACCTGAGTCGTCGAAAACAGAGGGGGGAGTCGCAGAGTTTCAGAGGGGCTTCGTTCCGTTAAATGCGAAACGTCCGGACATTTCATTTCAGCTTTGTGATTGACAAAATGGAAAATTATTTTGTGGGAGCGCGCTCAAGTTTATGTTTTTCAACCCGGCGTTCCCTTAGGGCTTAAAAGGTCGCGCCTCAAAGTTGCTTTGAAGTTCTGAAAGTGATCCGTGAAATTAGAACCTCATTATATAAATGGAGAAAATGAATATTTAAATTGACAATTTGAAAGTTTAAACTTCATAATAATTTTTTTTTTTTTTTTTGAGCTCCGCAACAAAGGCAATTTTCTCAAATGTATTTGATGATGGGAGAGTGTCGAAGAGAAATAAATAAACTGACTCATTAAAATGTGTTTAAAACTGTTTTCCTTTGGAATGTTTGGAGATGTAGAACCATAACAGAAGGAATTAATTTACTTCATTCATATTGTGTGACAATGTTAGGAAAATTGAGAAAAAGAGGTATGGCCTTTGGAAAGATAAGGTAGGAAGCGATGCTAAGATGGGTCAAAAACTGGACGAACGCCGCACAGTGGTGCCCAGAGGGGAAAAAAACTAAAAAAAATAGTGATAAAAAAAAATTAAAAAAAAAAAAATTTCTGATCACAAAACACTTTTTTGTTTTCTCACCGATTAAAAATCTCATAGTTTTTAGTGAAAAGTAAAACCTTCCTGAAAAATTTTGAAAGCTTTTAAACGAATTTTCTTTTTTCCCAATATGCACCATGAACTTGTTGTATTTAGGTTCTAAGGATATCTGTAATGAAACTCAATTATCCTTAGCTTATTTGGTATATATAAAAGAAAAAAAAAAAAAAAAAAAAAAAAAAAAAAAAAAAAAAAAAAAAAAAAAAAAAAAAAAAACGGTATTTAGCTATCCTCTCCGCATATTTTTACCTAAAAGTACATGTTTTTAAGTTGCTTTCATATTAATTTCATCGCCGCACTTGGCCGTATGTGTGCACAGCCTAATAAAAGAAGCGATGCAATTATTTTACGAAAAATGAGTTTACCGTTACTATTTTCTACAGATAATTGTTAAACACTTTGTGATAGCAAGTAACTGAACTTTTACAGCGAGATCTACCTAATATCTCCTGTAAAAATGTCAAAATTTATTCGTTACAAGCGAAAATTTTAATAATGAGAAATACGTCGAGACCAATTAACTGTATTACATTGTTTGTTAATTTATTCAACTCAGCACTCGAAAATACATTTGGAAGGATACATATCTCTACCAATTGAGTAAAATGTGACTTTTTTAAATCGAATACTTAGTGTTTTTCAGAGATGGGCATAATTTTATTTATAAATAAAAATACGAATTTATTCGTACTTCATGTATTTGTGAATACGAATATAAATAAATTCGTATTCATAAGTGTGAATACGAATTTATTTTTATTCACATATATTAAATATAAAAATACAAATAAAATTTTATTCGCAAATTTTTCTGCGAATACAAATAAATTCACAGAAAAAATTGTAAATAATCACAAAAAATGTGAATATTTACAAAAAATCAAGTGATTACAAAAAAAAATCACATTAAAATATACGAATAAAAATTTATTCACAATAAAATTCGCGAATAAATTATGAATTTACTTGTATTAAGATGATATTACGAAAGTTATTGAAGGTGTTTTTTTTGTTTTTTTTTTATAAGGCGTTTAACGTCTAGGATATTAGCGCCTAGATTTTTTGTTTACCCCGAGTCCGCCGCGGGACCACCAGCCAAGCTGCAGTGACACAGTTTGTCATCTGTACCTCCATAAAAAAAAAAAAAAAAATCACCTTCAATAACTTTCGTAATATCATCTTAATACGAGTAAATTCATAATTTATTTGCGAATTTTATTGTGAATAAATTTTTATTCACAAATTATAATGTGAATAAATTTTTATTCGTATATTTTAATGTGATTTTTTTTTTGTAATGACTTGATTTTTTGTAAAAATTCACATTTTTTGTGATTATTTACAATTTTTTCTGTGAATTTATTTGTATTCGCAGAAAAATTTGCGAATAAAATTTTATTTGTATTTTTATATTTAATATATGTGAATAAAAATAAATTCGTATTCACACTTATGAATACGAATTTATTTATATTCGTATTCACAAATATATGAAGTACGAATTTATTTATATTCGTATTCACAAATATAAGAAGTACGAATAAATTCGTATTTTTATTTATAAATAAAATTATGCCCATCTCTGGTGTTTGTCACGGTTTTCGTAATATAAACCCCGTTTATTTTCCAAAATAATTATTCTATCGAATTGGCAGTAGTCTCATTCGACTCAGCACGATAGAGTACCTTAAAAATTATACCAAACTCAGAAATATTCAAGTACCTAGAGGTTTTTTCCCAAAATCGGGCGTTTGGCACCACTGTGCGCCACGGCGTTCCTCCAGTTTTTGACGCCCATCTTAGCTTCGCTTGCCACCTTATCTTGGCGGCGTGACGCCAAGAACCCTGTCTTTGTGTAGTAGTAGGTCAAGGGTCACGAAGACCTGTACAGGCGGGGTGCGTAAGTATTGCGTAATACATCGTGCGTTCGAATCAATGCATAATTTATAATTACGCAATCTAGAGCTGAAAGTGTAATATCAGTTCGTTTTCCTCCTCGCATAATTACATTAGAATTCGACAATCCTCATTCATCAATGCCTTCAGAAAATATCCGCACATTTGCCAACCCTTAATTTATGACTCATTCAGAACCAAAGGCACTTACTTGCAGATTGGCAGGCAATTAAAATATAACAAGCAAAAATTAGTAGCTTCTATTAGTCGTGCCGACACGAAAGGAGAAGGATACATAATAAATTAGCAAAAAACTTATTAAGAAATTGTTTACGTTTGAGTAAAGATTAGCGTTTTGCAAAGTTCCGATATTGCGTGGAAATATGCAAATTGAAGGTTGGAAGTTGAGGAATTGTCTGAAGGAGTTAGAACCAGTTACGGGAATAGATGGCAGCACTTTCTAATCACATGTTTGTTTAGTTATATTATCTAATTTCTGGAGGGCGGAAATTTTAGGAGGTTATGCGTGAGCACTGTGGGTTTGGGCTCGATTAGCAATAGGGTTGGTGGCCTAATTTTCGATAAAAAAAAAATCGAAATGCGTAATTTAAGTGCGTTTCCATTCAATTCAATTTCAATTTATTTATTGCATGCAAGGTTTCGCCATTGCAAGGAGTTAGCATTATACAATGATTTTAGTCCTAATGTTAGTATTAAATTTATATACATACAAAGTCACAGAAACGAACTTAGACACATATTCTCTACTTTATTGCATGCAAGGTTTCCCCATTGCAAGGAGTTAGCATTATACAATGATTTTAGTCCTAATGTTAGTATTAAATTTATATACATACATAGTCACAGAAACGAACTTATACACATATTCTCTATTTAACTAGGTTGCAGGATTTAAATAATAAAGGGAGTAATAATAAAATTTAACTGAGAAATAATAAGTACCTTTTTCTTAGCATAAACTTTAAGAAATATTTACAGACGGTTACCAAACATAATAAATCTTCATTAATGCGATGAAATAAGAATAAAAATAATTCCTAATTAGTGAAAAAATTACAAAAGAAACGGAGTACTTAATATTAAATTTTGATTTTGATTTACAATGATTGATGTAAGTTTTTTATTTTATTTTTTTTTTAATTTAATTTTATCACAATTATTATTTGTTGGGGCTATCCTCAGTCTTCTGGTAATTATTATTACTACTACTATTACATTAATCCACAGCTTCAGTGGCTATTTACATATAAAACTACTGGGGTTTTGTTGTGCGTTTCGATAACATGCACAGCTCTAGCCTCAATTTGCAAAGCTTCGAAATGATAGAGTTAATGTTTTGTCTGGATATCATGCCTCAAATAAAAATGGGTTTTTAGACCCCATAATGCAGAGGAAACTGGCAATGGCCTACTAAAAGCGTAATTTTTTTTTTTTTTTTTTATTTCATTATAAGGGCTCCGCAACTATGGCTATGAGCCCTAATACAGATTATATGGGCTCCGCAACTATGGCTATGAGCCCTAATACAGATTATATGGGCTCCGCAACTATGGCTATGAGCCCTAATACAGATTATATGGGCTCCGCAACTATGGCTATGAGCCCTAATACAGATTATATGGGCTCCGCAACTATGGCTATGAGCCCTAATACAGATTATAAGAGCTCCGCAACTATGGCTATGAGCCCTAATACAGATTATAAAATATATACAATTTTTTTACACTTTGTTGACGTTGATACAATTTATATTTATACTTAAATAAGATATATACATATATATATATATATACAAACATTATACACACACATATATATATATATATACATATACACATATATACACAAAATATAGCATATATACACATACATGCATATACCACGAGATTCATATGAATAAAGGTAATAACTTCAAATATAAACCACAATTCATTTGCAGTTACAATAAAAATATAAAACATACAACTGTAGTATACTGTTGATGTGTGGGCTACCTTCTGCGAGTAATGTGTGTAAGTCGTGTGGCATGAGTAAATTGTCTCGTCTTCTACAGTATGTCAGTATGTGTTTTACCGTCAGGGGAACAATACACAGTGAGCACACGGGTCTGTCCTGACTTTCCATTAAGTATGAATGTGTTATAAGTGAGTGTCCAATTCTTAGCCTGGCCAGGACAACTTGGCCTCTTCTATTTAAAGAAAAATCATTATCATGCCAGACTTTGATTGAGTTTTTAATTTCTCTTAATTTGTTGTCTGTCCGTAACCAGTGATTTAGCCAATCTTGTAATATGTGTGTATGTGCTATGTTACATAAGTCCTGTGTAGTTAGTTGTCTGATGTCAATATTATCTTTAAAGGTAGCCTCTTTAGCGTGGTTGTCCACGTCTGTGTTTAGGCCTATGTCTTTATGTCCCGGTATCCAAAGCATTGTAATGTTGTGTTGTTTTAACCCTTAGAATGGTAGCGGATCTGAGAGGGACCGACCGCCGGGTGCTACGAGCTTTGAGAGCTGATGCTACCCCCAGTGCTAGCCTATTTTCCACCCTCCGCGTGCGACTTTGGTTTGGAACAAGACTATACTCAGACAGAGCTCCCGCCTTGGGTCGCTCTTATTACGTAGATATATAACAGGGGACATGCAAAATTGCTTGTTTTGTTGTAATTTAAGATGCTAATTTCATTAATTGTGTGTACTTTAGTGTGACCTTTTCAATTATTATAACAAGTTTCTTATTCAAATTAATAAATAAACAGTTTCTAAAATAATATTTCAATTGTTTCCGAAATATTTTAGTTTTAAATTTAGCACTATTAGCCCTGTTAGTATGAATGCACCCTTTTATCAAAATATTCATGAAAACACTTTCTCTTCTCTTCATTTTACCCATTTTATGATTTATATCATTGTTATGATTCTTCAATTTATTTAGTAATTTTTTTAAAATATTGATTGATCTTTATTGATAATTTACAATCTGTACAGTTATCTACAATAAGTAATTATTTAGTAAATAACTGGGTCTTTTTTTAGTAAAAACTAATCATTTTATTTTTATATGCAACTCATAAAACTGGTTACGTCCAATAATTACTTGCTGGAAAAAAACAACACTTTTTTAAAATTTGTGTTTTGTATTTATTTTAAAAACAAATTTATTTATAATAAGTAGTATAGGCGGTAATGACCTACATGTAGATGCGCCGTAAAAAAATAATAATAAAAAAATAAGTAGTATATTAATTACTATTAATTAATAAATAGTAATATAATAATAAAGTAATGAATTAGAAATAAATAGTACGTATATAACAAAAATATTAATAATAAACTTATAAATATAAAAATAAATAATAAACCAAAACTAGTACTGAGAAATATTTGTTAGGGTCATATTTCCCCACACCTAATTTAGCCTAAAGGTGGGAAAAGGTTTAGCAAATTTTAGTAAAGTGTCTGCAAACAGTAGAAATAACAACCCAACCCCTGCAGGTAGCCGCCTTGGTACAGTCTGAATTGGTGATAATGGAGCCTTCAGGTGGTCTAGGACACTCCGCTCGAGATAAAGTTAGCTTCCACTCACAATAAAACCAGGAAAACATACGTAAAGACATTCTTCTGCTATCTATCGGATAGCTAAGTAACTAGACTAGTTGTACAGCCTGATACAAGAGATCTCTGGGCTTTCTCGAAGCAGAGATTATACAAAGAATATGAAAACGAATATATTCGTGCGTCGCACTCTGAGGAATGTCCCGGCTGCACGAATATATTCGTGCTTCGCACTCAGAGCATTTTTTTAGAGAACGAATATATTCGTTTATAGCACGGAAAGGGTTAATCTGTGTATTTGGGTGTATATTTGTGTGATGATGGGATGGTTGTTGTAAATGCTTTCCATAGAGTGTAAAGAGCTCAATGAATCTGTACAAATTATAATATCACTTTGCACTATGTCATTTGTTTTGGTCAGTGATAACTGTATACCTTGTAATTCTGCAGTGTAAACTGTAGTGTAGTCTTGTAATTTAATGGTATTGATTCGATTTTCTGTGATCGCTGCAGCGCCGGTCCCGCTGTTAGTTTTAGATCCGTCTCTAAATGTGAAGAGTGTTGAGGGATTGTCTTTGTTGATTGAAATGTACACAGACTTGTAAAATTTTGAGGAAAGTGGATCATTTTTATTGAAATGTGTCATTGTTAGGTTAATTTTTAAGTTCTTTACACTCCAGGGCGGAAAGTGTAAAGGTTTATTTGTGTACAGAGGAGTATTCAGAAACAAGGTGTCATCTGTGTTCTGTAAGTGACGGATAAGTAGAGGTCTGTGTGAAAGCGGAAATTACTCGCTCAGCTGCTAACGCTATTGCCAGCGTTGTTCGTATAAAAGGTACTTCTAATACGAACAACAGGTGATAATGCCGTGGCAAGAACAGGAAACAACCTATACAGATTTAAATTAGATTAAGAAAAAAACCCAAAACGACTTGCTGTAAGTAGGTTTTTTGTTTGTTTGTTTCTTTCGGCATATCACCTTCTGTTCTCTATAGGTTGCCCCCTTTAATACTACCAACCTTATAACCCACAAATAGTTCCTTATAACTTACATAATACCACATTATATTTTCGTGGACGGCGGAAGGTCAACAAATAAAATCTTCAACACTCAGTATCACCAACTTTATTTCATCCCTACATGTTTCACACCTTTATTGGTGCCTCTTCAGGGGAAAAAAATACAAAAATAAAACTTACAGCCTACACCTGAGGAGGATAACCTTCCACCAGTACGGCCACGTCTAGAATGATCATGGTCTGAAAGAATTCAATATGGCGAAAAATAAACAGCTGATCGATAATCGATATGTCATACCTTTAAAAATGTTTAAAAATGAATTTCCAGAAGAAATATAGTCCTAACAATTAAAACCGTCTTCCCACCTTCAACATAAAAACATACTTTTACTTTTTGTCAAATAAGTTAATAAAAATAGTATTTAAATGCAGTATTTCCGTTTTTTTATTTACCACTTTTTTCCTATTTTTTATGATATGGATATTTTCCTTTATTCTTCTTTTCAATCTATTTCTTTCTTTACCTAATGTGCTAATATTTTCAAAATGAAAACTATGTTTATATTTTATAGCATGATAAGCCAACGCTGTTTTATTCTCTCCTTTATCAATACTTTGCGCATGCTGTTTAATTCGTTTACGAAGTAACTGTTCCGATTCCCCTATATATGATTTATTGCAACTATTGCAGTTAATTTTGTAGATATTGTATTTAGTTTCTTTTAATTTTAATTTATCTTTAATATGCATAAAATTAGAAAATATATCTACTACTGAAAGTCCAAATTTGAATTGTGGCAATAGTTTAAAAAGAAAAAGAGAATCAAGTGGTGGATCGGAGGAAATAACTAATTACATAAAAATAACTAAAATAAAGCAAGCAAAAATTGATGATTTTTTCAGCAAGGGAATTCGAACGGAGAAGGACAAAGATATATTGAGAGAAAGCACAACGCCATATAATAATCATATTTATGAACAATTAGGCAGAAGGGTCTCCCGTGATCTAATGGTTAGCGCCTTGGATTCATAAGCGGGAGATGGTGGGTTCGATCCCCACCTCCGGCAGGAATTTTCTCATCTCAGGGCTCGTTGGGAAAATTCTTCGCTGTAGCTTGGATGTCGGCACTAATGACTTAGAAGTAGATGCGCGATAAAAATATAAACATAGTTTTGATTTTGAAAATATTAGCACATTAGGTAAAGAAAGAAATAGATTGAAAAGAAGAATAAAGGAAAATATCCATATCATAAAAAATAGGAAAAAAGTGGTAAATAAAAAAACGGAAATACTACATTTAAATACTATTTTTATTAACTTATTTGACAAAAAGTAAAAGTATGTTTTTATGTTGAAGGTGGGAAGATGGTTTTAATTGTTAGGACTATATTTCTTCTGGAAATTCATTTTTAAACATTTTTAAAGGTATGACATATCGATTATCGATCAGCTGTTTATTTTTCGCCATATTGAATTCTTTCAGACCATGATCATTCTAGACGTGGCCGTACTGGTGGAAGGTTATCCTCCTCAGGTGTATGCTGTAAGTTTTATTTTTGTATTTTTTTTCCACTGAAGAGGCACCAATAAAGGTGTGAAACATGTAGGGATGAAATAAAGTTGGTGATACTGAGTGTTGAAGATTTTATTTGTTCACCTTCCGCCGTCCACGAAGATAAGAATATTGAGAAAAGAGTCAGTTGAAGAATAATTACCACATTGTAGTTCCTTATAAGGTGCTACATGTATGATATAAGGTACTATGCAAGAAGCTATATGTTGGTTCATTGGTCTTTTTGACTAATGATTTTTGTCATCTGAACATTTGGTTTGGCGAATTTAGTCCAAGAGCTCGCACGTTTGATGAAGCGTTTTATGCAACTTGAAATTTTTCTATAGTGCGTCTCTTAGGTAGATAAGAAGGCAAATATGTGATGCCTAGACTTACCGTAACAAACGCCTGGAACACAACGTACTGTGCATAGGGGAAAGGTGCAAAACAATACAGTTGGCCCAAGAATAGTGTTTTACTAAGAATCTCTGATGTAAAATTCAAGTAATGTTACAATGAATAATAAATAAGGCAGACTCTTTTAAGGGGGTTAAAATAGTTTAAATATTAAATGAAGTGCTTTATTCGCGCTGTGATTTAAACAGCGTCTTCAATAAACATAATTGAAAATAATTACCAAAGGGCAGACACTTTTGTGGGGTTCAATTATCAGGAAACATAAAAATAAATATTGCCTATGATAGACTGCAATACACTGTAGTCCGATAGCCAGCAACGCACTTTTCATGAAGTGTTTTATGCATCTTGAAATTTTGCTATAATGTACATCTTGGATAGATAAGAAGGTATATATGTGTTTCCTGGACATACCTTGGAACACCAGGTACTGCGCATAGGGGAAAGGTACAAAAAAATATTTCCCAAAAATAGAGTTTTATTCAAAAGCCAACTATATTTAATGTAAAATTAAGACAATTTTACAACGAATAATAAATATGGCAGACACTTTTAAGGGGTATAACACGTAAAAAAAAAAAAAATAATAATTGTTTTTATTCTAATATTAAACGAGAGTTTTATTCGCGCTGCCATTTAAACCGAAACAGCTGTACAAGATCATATGAGCAAGAACCAATGAGAGCGCAGAGAATGACTGAATTGCGCGGTGCTGTCATTCACTCTTACGGTTACGCGCAGTGTATTGCAGTCTATCATATTCAACATTTATTTTTATGTTTCCTGATAATTATACCCCACAAAGGTAAATTATTTTCAAATATGTTTATTAAAGACGCTGTTTAAATCGCAGCGTGAATAAAGCACTAATATTAAAAATAAAAACTAGGTACTTAGTTTTTTTTTTATTATTATCATTTTAACCCCTTTAAAAGTGCCTGCCTTATTTATTATTAATTTGAAAATTGCCTTAATTTACCATTTTTTACATTAATGATAGTTGGCTTCCGAATAAAACTCTACTTTTGGGCAATATTGTTTTGCACCTTTCCCTTATGCGCAGTACCTGGTGTTCCAAGGTATGTCCAGGAAACACATATTTACCTTCTTATCTACCTAAGAGGTGCATTATAGCAAAATTTCAGGGTGCATAAAACACTTCATGAAAAGTGCGTTGCCAGCTCTCGGTCTACTGCGTAAGAGTGAGTGAGAGGACCGATCATCTGGGCGGTTGTGGTTCTTCTCTGCGCACTCATTGGTTCTTGCTCACATGATCTTATACAGCTGTCACAGCTGATCATTCAGTCTATTATTTATTTTCATGTTTGATGATACTTAACCCCTCAAAAGGTGACTCTCCTTTTGTAATTATTTTCAATTATGTTTATTAAAGACGCCTTGAAGATGTTGTTAGTTTTAAATGTCACGATGGGCCTCAAAGGATCATTAATGTTCCAAAAATGTTTTAAAATTTTTTGGTAACTCCCGCGACCGATCCTGTTCACCAAATCCCCAATCTATACGGTCAAGGATATCTTCCCGATGAAAAATTACTTTTTAAAATTTATTTACTCCCCCCCCACCACCAATTTGTTGCTGATGTGTTACCACATTGCACCGCATACTCCTGCATTATGCACCAGTGTCTTCCTTCCGCACACCTGGTGAGTTTCACCTGCAGATAAGGTACGGACGTCTGAACGTCATGCCAGCTGCACTTTTTCTCTCCTAAAAGGCCTGAAGCATGTCTTCCAAAGCAGAAAACGGCTATCCGCCATATTAAGTAAGGTCGCGTTGGACTCTTCTCACATAACTCGTCAAAGCGGCTTCATTATCTAAACAGCTGTTTAGGGAACGGCTAGGTGTGGTGGAGCATTGTTTACCATGTCATTCCCCTTTAACTCTCTTAACCTCTGGGAAAAAATATTTCCAAACTAGGCAGTGGAAAGTGGAGACTTTATTTATCGACTTTTTCTAAGATTCCAAAGTAAATAAAATAGCCAAAATCTACTTTCAGTTTATAACTAATCTAGTTTATACATAATGGGTATAGTTCTCAGGACGGCTAACATGTCATTTTCCTTTGGAGGACATCTATATATCTACGAAAAAAAAAAAACAATAACTCACGCACACAAATAAAAAAAACGGTCTGTTTCAAACCATTCCATACATATATTATTATGCATTTCGACAGGTTGAAGAGCATTTGCCATGGGCGTATACAGAAAATAATTTCGGACGGGGCTGGAAAAATTTCGGGGGGGGGGGGGGGGTGAGACCATTTCCGGTGTATGGAATACTAACAATTTAGATCTTGGAAGAGTTTTACCCAACTTAAACGCTATTACACCCAAAATAGAATATGTTTTATGAACTAAATGGTCTTATTAAATTTATTTTTAAGGGTTTTATAACATGTTTACCGATCAAATCAAAATTTCGGGGGGGGGGGGGGCAGCAGCCCCCTCAGCCCCCCTTATATAGGCCCATAGCATTTGCAGGTGAAATATCGAATGAAGTCGTTTGAGAAGTAATAACTTGAGTTTCAATGGTTTTGAGTGTCGCTGAATTCACCCCATGGGTGCAAAAGCAAGGTCATTTCAAGGATATATAAGTTTATTTTGCAAATCATTAATTTTTGACTGCAGATTCTGAGTCAAGATTTATTCGCAATTTTTTTTTTTTGCGAATACAAATAAATTCACAGAAAAAATTGTAAATAATCACAAAAAATGTGAATATTTACAAAAAATCAAGTGATTACGAAAAAAATATACGAATACAAATTTATTCACATTATAATTTGTGAATAAAAATTTATTCACAATAAAATTCGAAAATAAATCATGAATTTATTCGTATTAAGATGATATTACGAATGTTAATGAAGGTTTTTTTTTTTTTTTTTTTAAGGCGTTTAACGTCTAGGTTTTTTTTTTCATGTTTTCCACGTTGGAGTAACCCTCCAGCGTGGGAGTTTATTTATCTACGCATGCCATCCTTTCTGTATACTATACGTATTAATCAGTTTTGTCATGGGTCCGTCCAGTAATGTACAGTCATACAGGAGATGGTCGTAAGTCTGTTCAGTTGTACTGTCGCATTTACATGTGTTAGTAGTTATAAGCGTCTAGGTTATTAACGCCTAGATTTTTTGTTTACCCCGAGTCCTCCATTATGGAGTACCTCCATAAAAAAAAAAAAAAAAAAAAAAAAACCTTTAATAACAACTTTCGTAATATCATCTTAATACGAATAAATTCATAATTTATTTGCGAATTTTATTGTGAATAAATTTTTATTCACAAATTATAATGTGAATAAATTTTTATTCGTATATTTTAATGTGATTTTTTTTGTAATCACTTGATTTTTTGTGAATATTCACATTTTTTGTGATTATTTACAATTTTTTCTGTGAATTTATTTTTATTCGCAGAAAAATTTGAGAATAAAATTTTATTTGTATTTTTATATTTAATTATATTTATATATGTGAATAAAAATAAATGCGTAATCACACTTATGAATGCGAATTTATTTATATTCGTATTCACAAATATATGAAGTACGAATTTATTTATATTCGTATTCACAAATATATGAAGTACGAATTTATTTATATTCGTATTCACAAATATATGAAGTACGAATTTATTTATATTCGTATTCACAAATATATGAAGTACGAATTTATTTATATTCGTATTCACAAATATATGAAGTACGAATTTATTTATATTCGTATTCACAAATATATGAAGTACGAATAAATTCGTATTTTTATTTATAAATAAAATTATGCCAATCTCTGCCCTGATCTAAGGTGCGAAGCATTCATCAACGAATAAATAAACTCAATGATTGAGTTTATTTATGATTGAGTCTCAATCATCTAACTGGTTTGTTTGCTATCTATCGAGTTGGATGATTAAGTCTCAATCATCTAACTGGTTTGTTTGCTATCTATTGAGGTGGATGATTAAGTCTCAATCATCTAACTGGTTTGTTTGCTATTTATCGAGGTGGATGATTAAGTCTCAATCATCTAACTGGTTTGTTTGCTATCTATCGAGGTGGGTGATTAAGTCTCAATCATCTAACTGGTTTGTTTGCTATCTATCGAGGTGGATGATTGAGTCTTAATCATCTAACTGGGTTTTTCCTATCTATCGAGTTGGATGATTGAGTCTCAATCATCTAACTGGTTTGTTTGTTATCTATCGAGGTGGATGATTGAGTCTCAATCATCTAACTGGTTTGTTTGCTATCTATCGAAGTGGATGATTAAGTCTCAATCATCTAACTGGTTTGTTTGATATCTGTCGAGCCATTATGGACCATTTTTTTTTTATTTAATTATTTTTATTATTTTTATTTTTTTTACTTTATGAGCACTCGCAAGTTAAAACCTGAGAAAGAAAATAATAGAAAAAAAAGTCCGACTTGCAGGAACTGCATCATCTTAGCGCGGTTCCGTTCTTATCTCTACTCATTTAAAATGATTAAAATAGAAGCTGTTATTATTTTGGGTCCACATTTCTAGAAAGCATGAAGATTAGATAGTTAGCCGTCGAGGTGATAAGTAAAGATGGAATGGTTGGGATTCGGCTAAAGAAACCTGAATACGATTTTTGTTAAAAAACCTATATTTAGGACGTTTTGGCTACTCATTGGTAGTCTTCGTCAGCAATGAAAGTGCCGGGAGGCAGAGGAGGACCAAAGTTGACAGTTCCATCTTTACTTTCAAGAAAGGTCTTATTTACGATGTTACCTGGATGGGTCCCCGCCCTAGGTAGGACCCCACTAGGCATTTGAAAAGCTATATCTTGGAAATACATATCTCTAAGATTAAATTGTTTTTCATAACCTGATTTATTATGAAATACATTATCCAACTATAAGCAGTTAAAAAATAACAAGGAATAAAAACAGTCAAAAAGAACAGTTCGAATAAGCGAAAGCAAAAAGCTTTAAAGTTTTAAACACTTATTTCTCCGATTGACATCGTCTAATCAAAACTTTCATCAGAATCTTTTTTGTAGAGCAATTAGTAAGCTTTCTAATGTTATTCTTCCGTTTACCAAGATTCTCAACCTTTCTCGAGATATTAAGGAAAGTATACAAAGTTACCAAAACTTTTTATGTCTGTTAATAAAATATTTTATTCTAACCCTTCCTTAACTCCAAACATAACACAAATTTCAACATATTAGTTTTATTGAAAGTAGAACACGCAGAAACTTCTTCAACTGAAACCCATGATTCTAAGTACCCAAACCAAAAACGGTATTCAAAAACTATTTTTCCAATTTTTTCGAAAACGGTTAAAGCTATCGCTTTGAAAATGGTTTCATTCGTATTACTAGCCCAAGAAGCCTATAAAACGAGTGCTTACAAGCTTATGAACTCAAAAACGTAAGCGTTACGATTTTTTTTGCGCGAATTTCGCCCCAAACGCCATCTTCCAGTGGACGGATTTTGCTGGTTAACGAACTTGACCTTTCAAATTGGACGACGGATTTTTGTACCAAATTTCAAAATCGGACCTTTCGTCTTCTACCTACAGAGCGAACAGACAAATATATATACAAATTTGAACCATCATCATTTTCGGTCTCTAGGGGTTCTGAAACGCAAAATTTTCTAGTCGGCACTTCTGGATTGCGTCATGAGATCAACCTTATAAGCGGGGTTCCTCCCTATGGGGGAGGGAGGAACCGCGCTAAAAACAAAGAAACTTAAAATAGGACGATCCTATAAATCATCGGATAGTATGATAACAGTTCCTATGCATAATGACAGCCTATAATAGGAACAATAGCTCCCATGTATAATCACAGTGACACAAGGAGGATCCTATGTATAATAACGAAATGATGACTTGTATAATTACGTCATGAGTGATTTTAGCACTTTCCTCCGAAAGAATGTAGCTATTGAGGTTGCACTCATGACGGAATTTTCGAAATAGTTCTGCGAATCTTTATCGATTCTGCCTAGTAGACACCGAAAATGACCCCAGTTAAAATTTTATATATATATATATATATATATATATATATATATATACATATATATAGATATATAGTTATATATGTGTCCGTTAACACGATACCGGCCAGAGGTTTTTTTTCTTCCCCACGAAACTTGGTATGTAGTATTCCCCAATCAAACGATTGAACGAGTTCGTTAACCAACAAAATCGGTCCATCTGTAGAGGGGGTTTACTCCGGAGCCAAAGTAGCTTTTTGCCAATACCAGCCATAATTTGTGTTGTATTTCAACGAAAATCGGTATTCGTTCTGGTCAACTAAATAGAAAAATGTGTTGTAAAAATAAACTAAATCGGTTCATTAGGAGGGGAGGGGTTTACTCCAGACCCAAATTACTAATTTGCTCATACCGGTCGTAATTTCTGTATTGTAATGAAACTCGGTATACGTCCTGGGTATCTAATGAGGAAGAAGTGTTGTAAAAAATAACTAAATCGGTCTATCGGAAGGGGGGGGATTTACTTTGTACTATGTTTGAATTGAATTAAATCAGGTGTTATTTATGCTTTTATTTTATTAATCTATATAGGTTATTTTAAGCAAATTATTCAGTAATGCACTCGACCCTACCCAATTCTGAGGAATGTGCTTAGTTATGCAGCTCCTGCGTGACGGACTTTTAATTTATTATTTTAACCTTTCAAAGACGATGTTAAAAACCACAGTTTGAGTCGTCTAGACAATCAAAGGTAGTTTGAAATACATGTAGTGATGAAATTTTAAAAAAAATAGTTATTATCTATATTGTTCCACAACAATTTTATATATATATATATATTCCTATTTACACTTATGTAAATAGGAATATTTTTATTTTATTAATTAAGCTGATCGCACCTCAGGCGACGAAACTGCAGCTTGAAGGAATTGAGGTAAGTACAAGAAAGTCAATAGTATAGTCAGTGATAAAAATAATAGTAGTAAAATAAATGAAAAGTACGAGTCGTAAGTAAAGTAGTACTTATTAGCTGAGAGAAGTAACTTCTGTGTTGATATTCCAATGTCTCACTCAGTGATATTTACTTCTAGAAATAAAAAGGGGGGAAGGAAAACGAGAGGGGAGAAAAGGCAAAAATAAGACAAATAAATAGACAGATAAAAGAAGGAAGGAAAAAACAAATTTATATTATATATAACAAAAATAAACAATTGAAACAAGGGGAGAAAAAAAAAAGGCGTTGCTAGATTTTATCCAGAGTTTTGATGTAGGAAAAAAATTGGAATATGTCTGAAATATATTTGCTGTCATTTGAAAGTAATTCATGCATGTTTGATGGTAAGTCAGTGTTTAGCCTGAGTCTGCAGTCTGTCAGTAAGTGTTGTATTGCAGTATTGGCATATTGGTCTGTCTTGTCGTGTCATAAGGTATGAGTGAGTCAGTAGGGAATGGCCTATCCTCAGCCGGCAGAGGACGACTTCTTCTCGTCTGTTACTTCTGCTGCTTGAAGGCCATTCCCGAACTGTATACTTAATCTCCCTTAATTTATTATCTGTAACTTTAAACCAGGTATCCTGCCAAATTTGCATTATTCTCTCTTTACTCTCAGTGGGCAAGTCTTGGTAGGTCAAACTGTCAGTTTCCCGTTGTTCTTTCCGTCCTGCGAGCTTGTGAGTCAACGTTGGTACTTGGTCCGATGTCTTCGTGGCCTGGTAGCCAATACAGAGTAACTGTCTTGTTCAGTAATGATATTTTATAGTGTATCTCTTGTATTATGGATTAGTATTGTAAATGTCCTGTAATGTAAGAAGTGCGCTCAGTGAGTCAGTACATATAGTAATGTTTCTGTGTTCAGTGTTATCTATGTTGTCCAGTGCGAGTATAACAGCATGTAGTTCCGCTGAGTAGGAGCTTGTTATGTTTGGTAGCTTTAGCAACTTCATTTCATCTCCAACTACAGCAGCCGCTCACTACACCTTCAGCTGTGTTTGACCCGTCAGTGTAGATGAACAGTGTTCCAGTGTTTTCAGTCAGTCGTGAATAAAAAATATTTTTATATAGTTCTCTGGATGTAGGGTTAGTTTTTTTGAATTTTGTAAGTTCTAGGTCCATTTTTAAATTTCTTGTTGTCCACGGTATACAAGTCAAGTCTGGAGTTTGTAGAGGTATGCTATATTTGTAGATCCGAGTTTTGTGTGTATGTTAAGTACCTCATGTGCAGGGGACGTTGTCTTTTCGTATGATATTGAAATAGTTCGAGGTATGTTTGCTCTAAGGAATTTGGAGTACATGGGCTATTTAGGAACTTACTTTTCAGCACAAATTTTATACAGTTGAACATACGTCTGAGCTCCAATGGTGATTCCCCGCTTTCAACATAGAGACTTACGGCTGGGCTTGATCTGAAGGCACCAGTTGCAAGACGTAGACCTGTTGTATGTATTAGGTCCAGTATTAAAAGTCCGACTCGCAGGAACTGCAGCATCTTAGCGCGGTTCCGTTCATGTCCCTAGTGCCATTTGATAAGCTTAGAAAAGAAATAAACTTATTTTTTTTATATATCTCAAAATTGTCAAAATCCTCTCGAACATCTCGAATAAAAGTGATATTAAGGCGTCAGGGACACCGACAGTAGCTAACTTTTACACAGAAGCGGAAATTACAGAATCTGGCTCTCATTCTAAAGCAAAGCTCTATAAATCAATACAAAATATACCTAATAAAGCCTTTCTAGTGGATACAGAAGCATGGGCGTATATGAGGGGGGGGGGGCTGAGGGGGCTGCAGCCCCTCCCGAAATTTTGAATTGATGATAAAAACTTCTCGTAAAACCCTTAAAAATAAATTAAATAAGATCACTTAGTTCATAAAACATATTTTATTTTACGTGTAATAGCGTTTTAGTTGCCTAAAACTATTCCAAGCTCTAAATATTTAGTATTCCATACCCTGGAAATGGTCTCAGCCCCCCCCCCCGAAATTGTTTTTATATACGCCCATGTACAGAAGGATCAAGAAGAAGTACACAAGATTGAGTAGAATACCCTGCCTATAGCCTATATAGAATAATATGCCGAATAAAACCTATCTAGTAAATACACAAGGACAAATAAAAGTCTTGACGAATAACAAGTCAAGAAAAAAAACTTTATTTAACAAAATAAAACAAAGTTTAGTTGCCCAACTACAATAGAATAATATACCTAATTAAGTCTATGGAGTAGATACAAATGGACCAAAAACAAGTCTTGTGGAATATTGTTTTTTTTTCTAATTAAATACTTTTTATCAATATTTAGTATATAACCTTTGTTGAAAACTATTGATTGCTAATTGATGAATCGGTTTACAACTAAGTAGTCTTTATGAATATTTAGTATATAACCTATGTTTGGATCTGTGTTTTTGGAGTGCTCTTCGCCTAGGCTTTGTATTTGTGTCGGCAGATACCTGGGGTATATTTACAGCTCTTGACGATTAACTCTTAGCAGGTAAATTTCCTGCGGACCTTCTGCTTCTACGGGCATTGAACCGCCATATTCGCTCATAGTATCTAACCGTTGTGAAGTTTATTTTTTGGATTTAGGACTTAATATACATATGTAGACTAAATTATAGCAAGAAGTAATCCTCCGTCGTCGGTTCTTAACTATGTAGACTCGCTAATGTTATCCAATCTTAGATACATCGTATTTAAAATCCACAGCAAAAACACATTTCATCAGAATCCCCTGCTGAATAAAACTTATATAGAATAATATGCAAAATAAAGCCTATCTAGTGGATAAAAATAGAGGAAAAAAGCCGTTCGTGGTGGTAGAAAATCTTAAAAGTATTTCGCTCAGAAATCGCCGAAATATTGTCACTAATTTTACGTATCCTGTATTATAGCCAAATAGATTTATATTCTATAATCAATAAGAAAAACCTACTAACAATAAAAAACTATGGGTAACAGATGAAAATAGGGAATACCAAGAATAATTCTAAAGAACGAAATCAACACCAGTACTGTAATCTAGACATTCATACGGCATCTTCGAATTCTAACAAACAAAATATTGATTCTAATTATACGTATCCTGTTTTATTGACAAATACATTTGACTACTATAGGCAATTAAAAACACTAGGGAATATGCCAAAGAACTCGGAATAGGAGCCTCGACAGTTTCAAGACATTTGAAGGAAATCGACAAATCCAAAACTGACATTTCATACGGTACAGCCTGATATATATTTAACAATAAATTGCTTTTCTTATTTTAATTAATCTTATTTTAATTAATCTTGTTTTATTGTCAAATACATTATCCTACTATAACCAATGAAAAAACAACAAGGAATAAAAACAAACAAGAAGAACCGTTCGAATAAACGAAATCAATTACTTCAAAGTTTAAGCACTTATTTCT
Organism: Gonocerus acuteangulatus; assembly: GCA_946811695.1. NCBI lineage: Eukaryota > Metazoa > Arthropoda > Insecta > Hemiptera > Coreidae > Gonocerus > Gonocerus acuteangulatus. The sequence continues at coordinate 13,522,868 of OX328126.1, forward strand.
GCGATTGACATAGCCTAATCAAAAATTGTTTCAGAATCTTTTTTGTAGAACATTTAGTAAGCTTTCGCATGGTAACCCTCCGTTTACCGTCCTATATTCCTAACCGTCTTCGAGATATCAGGGAATGTATACGAAGTTCCCAAAACATTTCATGTCTGTTAATAAAATATTTTATTCTAATCCTTCCTTAGCTCCAAACGTAACCGAAATTTTAACATATTAGTGTTGATGAAATTCAAACATGCAGAAAATGTTTCAACTGAATCCCATAATTTTAAGTATCAACATCAAAGACAAAAAGAACAGTTCGAATAAGCGAAATCAATTACTTTAAAGTTTTAAGCACTTATTTCTCCGATTGACATCGCCTAATCAAAACTTTCATTAGAACCTTTTTTGTAGAGCATTTAGTAAGCTTTCCAATGGTATTCTTCTATTTTCCAAGATTCTTAACCTTTTTCGAGATATTAAGGAAAGTATACAAAGTTACCAAAACTTTTTTATGTCTGTTAATAAAATATTTTATTCTAACCCTTCCTTAACTCTAAACGCAACCAAAATTTCAACATATTAGTTTTAATGAAAGTAGAAGATGCAGTAAATGTTTCAACTGAATCCCATGATTCTAAGTACCCAAACCAAAAACGGCATTCAAAAATTATTTTTTCAGTTTTCTTGAAAATGGTTAAAGCTATCGCCTTGAAAATGGTTTCATTCGTTTTCCTAGCCCAAGAAGCCTATAAAACGAGTACTTACAAGCTTATGAACTTGAAAACGTAAGCGTTACGATTTTTTTTGCGCGAATTTCGCCCCAAACGCCATCTTCCAGTGGGCGGATTTTGCTGGTTAACGAACTTGACCTTTCAAATTGGACGACAGATTTTTGTACCAAATTTCATCAAAATCGGACCATCAGGGAAGCCAGAAATGAGCGAACAGACAAATATATATATATGAATAAATATATACATATATATATATATATATATATATATATATATATATATATATATATATACAAATTTGAACCACCGTTATTTTCGGTCTCTAGGGGTTCTGAAACGCGAAATTTTCTTGTCGGCACTTCCGGATTGTTTCATTGTATCAACCTTATAAGCGGGGTTCCTCCCAATGGGGGAGGGAGGAACCGCGCTAAAAAGGAATAGGAACTGAGTGACAGATTCTGTAAGGGTATTTCTTCACCTCACGACAGTAATATGGAGATTGTGTGGTCGGTGTTATGCTCCAATATTTTCTGGTCTGGGGTGGGGGGTCCGACCCTCAAACTTCGACCAAGAGTAACCAGATTAAGAGTCGATTACTGCACCACTGTGCCATGCACAGAGGGAGAAAGTACTCGTACATCAAAAATAGATGGACTGTACTTATAGCTACAAGTATAAAAGAAAACCAGAGCAATCTTGACATTATATCTAGTTTTTTGCGCACGTTTTTCCTTCTTCCTGCTTCTCCATATCCATTTTAAACTACTTTTAATTTTTTTTCTTTTGGTGCATCGACTTCTAGGGTCATTAGCACCAATCCACTTTTAATGTTTTTTTTTTTCTTTAATTCTTTGCAGGTTATGTAAACAGAGCGATGTATGTTTACTTCCGAATTAAGAAGACAGGTTTTTTAGGTTCGTTTTTTGTAAGTTCGTTACATATTTTTCCAAGTTCGTTCACAACGACAAATACCTCTACTAATAGGGGGCAGATGCCAATACATAGCTCCAGTTATAAGGAAGAGATTATGGGATACATACAAAGCCGCACAAGAAGAAATGCATCCTTTCAGCGAGTTATGATATAATGCTTAACCTTTCAGTAACAGGATAAAATTTTTTTTTTCTTTGTTTAACAATCTTTATAAAATATAAAATATTTTTTTTTGTTGACAAAATGGCCGTGTAACACGACACAACAGTGCCGTATGGCGATGCTAGTCCTTTTTTTTTATAATAATAATTTACCGTATTAGTAAATTGATTGAACACTAGCATAATTTAAAAAAGTTCGTCACGCAGGAGCAGCATAACTAAGCACTTTCCTCAGAATTTGGGTAGTGTAGACTGCTTTCCAGAACAATTTGCTTAAAATATCCTACATAAATAAAATATAAAACATGAATAGTTCTCTTTTAAATTTGTAATGAGTAACTGATCAATTATTAATTTGCTTCCAGAGTTATTTTTACACATGGTACCTACTACACTACGTAATAAATACAAAAAACCTCATATTATCGTATTTTGATCTAACGCAGGAACAGGATACAGTCCCGCGTTTCGTTACAATACAGCAGAAATTACGACCGGTATGAGTATATTAGGAATTTGGGTCCGGAGTAAATCCCCCCTTCTAATGAACCGATTTAGTTTATTTTTACAACTCACATTTACCTGTAGATTACCACTAAGAATACCGAGTTTCGTCGAAATATACAAAAATCACGGCTGGTAGTGGCGAATTGGTATTGTGGGTCCGGAGTAACCCCCCCCCTCCTAATGAACCGATTTAGTTTATTTTTACAACACATATTTACCTGTGGATTACCAATACGAATACCGAGTTTCGTCGAAATATACCAAAAATCACGGCTGGTAGTGGCGAATGGGTATTGTGGGTCCGGAGTAAACCCCCCTCCTAATGAACCGATTCCGTTCATTTTTATATCTCACTTTTCTCTCTATATTACCACTACGAATACCAAGTTTCGTTGAAATATAACAAATATTACGGCTGAAATTGTCAAATTAGTGTTTTGGGTTCGGGGTAAACCCCCCCTTCCAGTGGCCCGACTTTTGTGGTTAACGAACTCGTTCAATCGTTCGCTAATTGAATGCTATATACCAAGTTTCGTCACGAAAAAACAAAAACTCTGGCTGGTGCTAATGACTCTAGCAGTCGAAGCGGCCAAGGGGAAAATCAGGCGGCCGGAGCAAAGTGTTGACCACACTATCTCCCTAGTGTGCCATACGGTCATGAATCAGATACCTCTACAGTATCTGCCCCTCTGGGCCCTTGTGGCCTGTCACGGGACTGATTTTTAGAGCGGTTCCTCCCTCAATTCTTTCAAGCTCCAGTTTCGTCGCCTGAGTTGCGATAAGCTTAATTAATAAAATAAAAATATTACTATTTACATAAGTGTAAATAGGAATATATATATTAAATTGTTGTGGAACAATATAGATAATAACTATTTTTTTTTATATTTCAACACTACATGTATTTCAAACTACCTTTGATTGTCTAGACGACTCAAACTGTGGTTTTTAGCATCGTCTTTGAAAGGTTAAAATAATAAATTAAAAGTCCGTCACGCAGGAGCTGCATAACTAAGCACATTCCTCAGAATTGGGTAGGGTCGAGTGCATTACTGAATAATTTGCTTAAAATAACCTATATTGATAAATAAAATAAAAACATAAATAACACCTGTTTCAATTCAATTCAAACATAGTACAAAGTAAACCCCCCCTTCCGATAGACCGATTTAGTTCTTTTTTACAACACTTCTTCCTCATTAGATACCAAGGACTTATACCGCGTTTCGTTACAATACAGCATAAATTACGACCGGTATGAGCAAATTAATAATTTGGGTCTGCAGTAACCCCCCCCCCTCCTAATGAACCGATTTAGTTTATTTTTACAACACATTTTTCTCTTTAGTTGACCAGAACGAATACAGATTTTCGTTGAAATACAACACAAATTATGGCTGGTATTGGCAAATATCTACTTTGGCTCCGGAGTAAACCCTCTCTACAGATGGACCGATTTTGTTGGTTAACGAACTCGTTCAATCGTTTGATTGGGGAATACTACATACCATGTTTCGTGGGGAAGAAACAAAAACTGGGGTCATTTTCGGTCTCTACTAGGCAGAATCGATAAAGATTCGCAGAAATATTTCGAAAATTCCGTCAAGAGTGCAACCTCAATAGCTACATTCTTTCGGAGGAAAGTGCTAAAATCACTCATGACGTAATTATACACGTCATCATTTCGTTATTATACATAGGATCCTCCTTGTGTCACTGTGATTATACATGGGAGCTATTGTTCCTATTATAGGCTGTGATTATGCATAGGAACTGTGATCATACAATCCGATGATTTTTAGGATCGTCCTATTTTAAGTTTCTTTCTTTTTTAGCGCGGTTCCTCCACCCCCCCATAGGGAGGAACCCCGCTTATAAGGTTGATACAATGAAACAATCCGGAAGTATCGACTAGAAAATTTCGCGTTTCAGAACCCCTAGAGACCGAAAATAACGGTGGTTCAAATTTGTATATATATATATATATATATATATATATATATATAAATATGTATATATTTATTTATATATATATATATATATATATATATATATATATATTTGTCTGTTCGCTCTGTAGCTCCCAGACCAATGGTATATATATATAAAACTGTGTAAGTTGGCTACTGTCAAGTTCCTGTGATTTGTGTTGCTAATCAATTCGCTTTCTTCGAGATATACAGAACCCCGCTAAGAGGACGCAGTTCCTGCGAGTCTGACTTTTTTCATCCAGCATCGATTCCGTTTCCTGGCCGTTTACTTTCGGAGCACCCTGTATATATGTATATATATATATATATATATATATATATATATATATATATATATATATATATATATGAATGTATTAGACTGATATGAAAAATTCAGTATTCTTCAGATAATTTCAAATTTCACGGAATCTTGTATGGGATCTCAAAATGATTTAGGTAAATCCATGATGGTTTAACTGTCCAAAGTCAAGTTATGAGCTTTTCCGCTCTGAAAAGTGGTGATTTTCAGATTCGATACTTTTAGCGCGGTTCCTCCCTCCCCCATAGGGAGGAACCCTGCTTATAAGGTTGATCTCATGACGCAATCCAGAAGTGCCGACAAGAAAATTTTGCGTTTCAGAACCCCTAGAGACCGAAAATGATGGTGGTTCAAATTTGTATATATATATATATATATATATATATATATATATATATATATATATATATATATATATATATATATATATATATATATATTTGTCTGCTCGCTCTGTAGATAGAAGACGAAAGGTCCGATTTTGATGAAATTTGGTACAAAAATCCGTCGTCCAATTTGAAAGGTCAAGTTCGTTAACCAGCAAAATCCGTCCACTGGAAGATGGCGTTTGGGGCGAAATCCGCGCAAAAAAAATCGTAACGCTTACGTTTCTGAGTTCATAAGCTTGTAAGCACTCGTTTTGTTGGCTTCTTGGGCTAGGAAAACGAATGAAACCATTTTCAAGGCGATAGCTTTAACGGTTTTCGAGAAAATTGGAAAAATAGTTTTTGAATACCGTTTTTGGTTTGGGTACTTAGAATCATGGGATTCAGTTGAACAATTTTCTGCATGTTCTACTTTCATTAAAACTAATATGTTGAAATTTGTGTTACGTTTGGAGTTAAGGAAGGGTTAGAGTAACATATTTTATTTACAGAAATAAAAAGTTTTGGTAACTTTGTATACTTTCCTTAATATCTCGAAAAAGGTTGAGAATCTTGGTAAACGGAAGAATACCATTAGAAAGCATACTAATTGCTCTACAAAAAAGATTCTGATGAAAGTTTTGATTAGACGATGTCAATCGGAGAAATAAGTGTTTAAAACTTTAAAGTAATTGATTTCGCTTATTCGAACTGTTCTTTTTGACTGTTTTTATTCCTTGTTATTTTTTAACTGCTTATAGTTGGATAATGTATTTGATAATAAATCAGGTTATGAAAAATAAGAAAAACAATTTAATGTTAGAGATATGGATTTCCAAGATATAGCTTTTCAAATGCCTAGCGGGGTCCTTCCTAGGGCTGGATACCCTGGATGGGTATCCAGGTAAGATCGTAAATAAGACCTTTCTTGAAAGTAAAGATGGAACTGTCAATTTGGTCCTCCTCTGCCTCCCGGCACTTTTATTGCTGACGAAGACTACCAATGAGTAGCCAAAACGTCCTAAATATAGGTTTTTTTTTAACAAAAATCGTATTAAGTAAAGATGGAATGGTTGGGATTAGGCTAAATAAACCTCAATATGATTTTGTTTTAAAAAATCTATATTTCGGACGTTTCGGCTACTCATTGGTAGCCTTCGTCAGCTAAAATGACAAAAAAATAAATTAATACAAAAACAAAAAAAATATTATTGTGATAAAACCTATCACAATTATATATATTTTTTTTTTTTTTTTTGTATTAATTTATTTTTTTGTCATTTTAGCTGACGAAGGCTACCAATGAGTAGCCGAAATATAGATTTTTTAAAACAAAATCATATTGAGGTTTATTTAGCCGAATCCCAACCATTCCATCTTTACTTATCACCTCGACGGCTACCTATCTAATCATCATGAAAAATCGTATTGAGGTTTCTTTAGCCGAATCCCAACCATTCCATCTTTACTTATCACCTCGACGGCTAACTATCTAATCATCATGAAAAATCGTATTGAGGTTTCTTTAGCCGAATCCCAACCATTCCATCTTTACTTATCACCTCGACGGCTAACTATCTAATCTTCATGCTTTCTAGGAATGTGGACCCAAAATAATAACAGCTTCTATTTTAATCATTTGAAATGAGTCTAGAGATAAGAACGGAACCGCGCTAAGATGATGCAGTTCCTGCGAGTCGGACTTTTTTTATTTGTAGCGACGATATCTCGAGTTTAGAAAATAACATCGACATGATTCTTTCACCAATTTATTCGTTTTAGAGAGTAAATTAAAGAACAAATACAGTCGTTGAACAATCAGTAATATTTTGTCAAATAAATTCAAAAATATTCTTACATTTGATGCAAACTAGCCTTAAACATTTTCCTACACCAAAAATAATAGCAGATTTAAAATCAGCACCCTAAGTAACCATAATATGGTAAATATCATCGAAAACAAAAAAAAATACTTTTGCCCTCTCCGGAAGAGTCTCTGGTAACTCTCGGTTTTGGAGGAAAAAATTGTTATTTTTTATAAGTGGGCCAGAAGATGTTGACCTAACCGATTTTGGTGGATCTCTTCCAGCAGATCGTGCATATCTAAATTATTGTTCCCATAAAATGTCTTCCTTGGTAGAATATTATACCCGGTCATCATCAATATTACAAAAAAAAACTTTCATCTCCTCGGAAGTAACGTGGGTACTGATTTTCTCCTTTAAAAGAGTACAGCCCTCAATTTCTTCAAGCAACCAATTTATTAAACCCCCACCGATGAAAAAATAAAAATTTTTAACATTAGTCATATCTTTATGACCTTTAGTAACTTTCCGAAAGATGACTTACAAATAGTTTCCGAACGATTTAAAGTAATCAATAGTGGGTCTGAAAAAATCACCAATCATCCATTTTCTATTTTATTTTAGCGCGGTTCCTCCCTCCCCCATAGGGAGGAACCCCGCTTATAAGGTTGATACAATGAAACAATCCGGAAGTGCCGACTAGAAAATTTCGCGTTTCAGAACCCCTAGAGACCGAAAATAACGGTGGTTCAAATTTGTATATATATATATATATATATATATATATAGAAATGAGCGAACAGACAAATATATATATATATATATATATATATATATATATATATATATATATATATAAATATATATTTGTCTGTTCGCTCATTTCTGGCTTCCCTGATGGTCCGATTTTGATGAAATTTGGTACAAAAATCCGTCGTCCAATTTGAAAGGTCAAGTTCGTTAACCAGCAAAATCTGCTCACTGGAAGATGGCGTTTGGGGCGAAATTCGCGCAGAAAAATTCGTAACGCTTACGTTTTTGAGTTAATAAGCTTGTAAGTACTCTTTTTATAGGCTTCTTGGGCTAGGAAAACGAATGAAACCATTTTCAAGGCGATAGCTTTAACCGTTGTCGAGAAAATTGGAAAAATAGTTTTTGAATACCGTTTTTGGTTTGGGTACTTAGAATCACGGGATTCAGTTGAAACATTATCTGCATGTTCTAATTTCATTAAAACTAATATGTTGAAAGTTATGTTACGTTTGGAGTTAAGGAAGGGTTAGAATAAAATATTTTATGAACAGACATGAAAAGTTTTGGTAACTTTGTATACTTTCCTTAATATCTCGAAAAAGGTTGAGAATCTTGCGAAACGGAAAATGACCATTAGAAAGGTCACTAAATGCTCTACAAAAATGGTTCTAAAGAAAGTTTTGATTAGGCGATGTCAATCGGAGAAATAAGTGCATAAAACTTTAAAGTAATTGATTTCGCTTATTCGAACTGTTCTTTTTCTCTTTGATTTTGGTACTTAGAATTATGGGATTCAGTTGAAACATTTTCTGCATGTTCTACATTCATTAAAACTAATATGTTGAAATTTTTGTTACGTTTGGAGTTTAGGAAGGGTTAGAATAAAATATTTTATTAACAGACATAAAAAGTTTTGGTAACTTTGTATACTTTCCTTAATATCTCGAAAAAGGTTGAGAATCTTGGGAAACGGAAGATGTCCATTAGAAAGCTCACTAAATGCTCTACAAAAATGGTTCTGATGGAAGTTTTGATTAGGCGATGTCAATCGGAAAAATAAGTGCTTAAAACTTTAAAGTAATTGATTTCGCTTATTCGAACTGTTCTTTTTGTCTGTTTTATTCCTTGTTATTTTTAAATTGCTTATAGTCAGATAATGTATTTGACAATAAAACAGATTAAGTAAAATAAGAAGATCAATTTGTTGCTAGAAATGTAGCGTTCAAAGAGAGAGATCCCAAGGCTTTCCAAATGCCTCTGAGCGGAGGCCTTTCTGCCCGACTTATGGTATAGCTGACCCATACAGGTAAGATTGTAAATCAAGACCTTTCAAGACTGGTTTGTTTGAGATTTCATTTGGATAGCTGTTTCGCTATTGATCTAAACAAAGTAATAACTGCTTCTATTCTATGCCTTCATAAACACTAGAGATAAGAACGGAACCGCGCTAAGATGACGCAGTTCCTGCGAATCGGACTTTTTTTATTTTTGTTTCGAAAGCCTGAGTATCGGCATGTGACAAGCTATTTTCTCCTTCGAATTTCATTCCATCTCTTGTTGCCAGTTGATAGATAAATAAATAGGAAATGGAGTTTGGCGCTCTACCACTAGGTTATTTCCGCCAGTATATAGGTTAAAAAAGGTTTAGGTTCCGTTTTACATATTTTGACTTATTTAATTATATTTTGAGACGTCTGTGAGTTTCAGGGATAGGTTTAGTTCTTTGGCTGTGTGTAATTATGTTATGTTCTTTATGCTACTGTATATGGCTGCTATATTACTAATACTATACTATTGCATAAAATAATTAGTTACACATTATTATAATTATTGTCTTAAAACCAAATATGGCAATTATAATTTAAACTAAGACTAATTATAATCTTCTCTTAAACTTAGAAAATTAATGTATTTTATGACTTATAAATTAATGTCTTAAATTAAGACAATTATAATAAAGTAAGACTAATTACAATCTTTTCTTAAACTTAGGATAAGATTTCAATAATATTTTTTTTAATTTTTAATATTATTCATTAAATAATCTATTTTCTATATATATTTTTAATATCACTTTTTAAGTATCCTTTTTTATCGTTAATCATTTCATTTTGTTTTATTTTTTTATTTTTATCCTTCATATTTTCTAAAGAAGGTTTGCATCCTTAAGGAATGACATTAAGAGGGTTTTGGTGGGAGATTTAGGTTGAATCAGAGAGTACTTTCTTCAATGATCGTTGCAGATTGTGTTTTTCCATCAGATTTTCTTGCCGGGGTCATTCTTCAAATATATGGACTACGGTTATTTGTTTGTTACATCGGTTGCATTTTGGAGTATCTTCTTTTGTAATAAGATGAGAATGGGTTAAGCGAGTGTGTCCGATTCGTAAACGGCTTAGTGCTGTTGCATCTCTTCTTATTTCTTGATGTGATATTTTCCATGTTTTTTGGAGTGGGTTTGATATTTTTTAGTTTGTTATTGGTGACATCTGACCACATTTTTGTCCATTCATCTGAAGCTTGTTTTTTAACCCATGAGTATACGTCTGATTTGAGCGCCAGTTGAGTGGCAAGTAATATATATGTATATGGCCATATATCCATATGGCGTTGCTGTAATATATATGTATATGGCCATATATCCATATATGGCCATTGAAATAAATAACTTGCTATGGAATTTGCTTAGTTATGCAGGTCCTGCGTGACAAACTTTTTTTTGCGAACTATTCAGCTTTCTAATATGATATAACAACATAATGACCAGTGATTATTATCTAGGTTGCTTTTTTGTGCGTGAAAAACGAGCAGGCGATATTGTGTGCGATTTCTCAACATTTTTTTTTTTTAACATACCAATCTCTCACGCGATCACGAAAACACTGAAAATCTAAATATGTCTAACCGAAACATCCTTTCATATCGCCGAGGAGATTGTTCACAACTTTCTGAATAATGAACCTATCAAGGCTACATACTCGATATAAAAAAAAAATATCGCCGTTTTAATCCTCGTTCCTGGGTATATTATGCTTTCATCTACGAAAAACATCATGTACCACCTGAGGAAGAGGTGCTGTACTGCCTGGGAAAAAGTTGTGGGTTAAAAAACCACATTGCTGGTGATATATGCCGGATGTAGTAATATATATATATATGGACACATCTCGAGGATAGAACCTGATAGTTTAGCCTTTCCTTTGTCGCCAGTATTTTATTACACCGATTCTCCCATGCATCTCACAGATGCAAGATCACAAGTTTTATACCACGTTTTTCACGAATATATAAATTTTTTCGAACAAGAATTATAATAATAAGCCATTTTCAACACAATGTTTTAATGTAATGTGAACAAGATACAAAATACTTAAACATTTGTAATATGTTAAGGACATTAAATATTTTAAAGTCTCACAATGTACAGTCTTCCCATAGGAAACTTGGAAATTTTTGGAAAACTAGAACGTAAGTCTTATGGTAACATATAGTATCATGAACCAATCAAATAATCATAGAAAAAGAGAGGTGGTTATTAAATAATAAGAAATATAAGAAGAAAAAAAATACGAGCAAATGGAGCAAACATTTCTCAAAACATGAGCTACGAGAAAAACATAAAGGCTTCATAGGCAACAAAAAAATAACACTATAATAAAACAAATGAAGAGTGTAGACAGTTTTTTTCCCGTTTTCTCAAAACTACTGATTATGGACTGAAGCTCTTTTTGCATGGATCGATTCAATTGTGTTTTATTTTTTTGCGTTTCCCTTGAATACGAAGCAAAAACGAGATATAGGCCAAAGGGCTTTTTTTTCATCATGCATCGATTCCCTAAGTTTGGCCGTTTATTTTGGGGACACCCTGTATATATTATAGGTTTAATGATCGGTACCTAGATCGATGCAGATTTAAAGGAACCTTTCAGACATTGCAAGACTACAACAATAATAGCTAGATTACTTCAGCTGTTGCTAAAAGTAACAAACATTGCAACGAGAACTACAACTAGAAGCAATAATTAAGAACATCAGTATTCTGCAAACTTGTGGTAGTAGCGGTTATGCTAAGAATAAACCATGGAGCGTTAGAGAACATCCATTATCTTGCTTCTACACCTTGTATCTTCTCTGACAGGTGATCGGTCAGAAGGTGCTTCAAGATGAATCGGATCGTCCTCCAAGCATCTTCTGAAACCAATAATAGGACAACTCTTTTGAATTAGGGACTTATTTAGTTACTCAGATATTTATACAGCATAATCGAAAGATTTTATTGGATTGGCCAAAAATAATACAGGTTTTGAATATTTTTTTTGGGGGGGGGAGTGCTTGCATAGTAAACAATGATAATCTAAAGTCTAGTAAATGGATTATAATACGCCATCGGACTTTTTAGCGCGGTTCCTCCCTCCCTTCATAGGGAGAACCCGCTTATAAGGTTGACCTCACGATGCAATCCGGAAGTGCCGACTAGAAACTCTCTTGTATGTTCGCTCTCTGGAAAGCTCAAAAATGGTCTGATTTTGATGAAACTTGATAAAAACTTTTGTCGTCTAATTTGAAAGGTCAAGTTCCTTAAAAAGCAGAATCCGCCCTCTGGAAGATGGAGTTTGGGGCGAAATTCGCGCAAAAAAATCGTAACTCTTACTTTTCTGAGTACTTTTTTTCTAGGTCTCTTAGCATAGGAAAACGAATTAAATCATTTTTAAGGCGATATATGTAACCGTATGTAACCGTAAGTCACTATTTTTTTGTGAGTACTTAGAATCGCGGGATTCAATTGAAATATTTTCTACTATTTCTATTTTCTTGAAAATTCTTCTCAACTAAGATATTTAAATTTTGTTTGTATTTGGGGTTAAGGAAGTATGCGAAAAAAATATTTTATAAATAGACATTAAAATTTTTCAGATCTTCGTACATTTTTCGTAAATATCTCGAAAACGGTTGGGAAATCGTGGTAAGTGGAACGCGACCATTCGAATGCTTACTAAATTTTCTACAAAAAAGGTTCTGAAGCAATATTCGATAAAGCTATGTCAATCAGATATATAAGCGCTTAAACCTTAAAAAGTGTTTGCTTTGTTGTATTGAACGGGTTTTTGTCTTTGTTTATCTCACTTTTTAATTGGTCGTTTTTTGTTTTAAATTGCATTTATCAGTGAAATTAGTATTTTAGCAAAATAAGCCAAGAAACTGTGAAAGGTGTTGGTAATAAGTTTGGAGTGGCTGTGGTAATCATGATGGCAGTGGCTAATCATGATGGCGTGTACATAAGTTTGTTTTTAATTCTCCAATCTATATAACCTTCGTCATAGCCTACAACTGAAGTTATCGTTATTTCTTATTTTTTAGAAAGATTTAACCCACGAGAGAGTGAAATTTTATTTGCCATGAAGCGCATATTTACAGTTGATTATAATAGTAAAATGAATTTGCTAGTAAAACAAGGAACTTAAAATGACAACGAATTTTTTGTTGTTTGTAATAGAGCCTTCTGAGCAGCAGTCGAAGAGTGAGTACGTTTTCAGTATATAATTGTATTGACTTATTCAGCCTTCCTCAAGAATGAGGATTAAGAATTATCAGCTTCTGTGTAAGTTGGCTACTGTCAGGTTCCTGTGATTTGTGATGCTAAACTATTCCCTTTCTTCGAGATGTACAGAACCGCGCTAAGATAAGACTTTTTTCATCCTGCATCGATTCCCGAACTTTGCCGTTTACTTTCGGGGCACCCTGTATATATATATATATATATATATATATATGTATGTATATATGAATGTATTAGACTGATATGAAAAATTCAGTATTCTTCAGATATTTTCAAATTTCACGGAATCTTGTATGGGATCTCAAAATGATTTAGGTAAATCCATAAAAGGGTGTCCGACCTACAAAATTGTGAGTAAGTTTTGCCGCTATCGAGTTAATATTTGTGCACAGACAAACACACATGCACACTCAAACCTTGCAGAACAGAGCTACAACGTTGCCTATAAATATAACTATAACCCGCTGTACCGAAAATAATAATACCGTAATGGGATATAATTATGCTGACATTCCATTCGAAAACCTGTTGTTTGCGCTTCCTGGAAGTTACGCACCACATTAGATTGTCGATCAATTTCGGGGGATTTTAATGTCAACAGCTTTTTCGTCTTACGTATACATTCACCGATCGGACGAATTTTTTCGAATTTTATGCCATTTATTGTAAGACTTACTGAAGTCATTAAATATCAATTTCATGTAGAATAAGTTTAATTCATTTCTGATAAGATCACAGAAATAAACATGATATTAGCTTTATTTATCATTTGTTGCCTCCCCCCCCCCCAAAAATTCCATTATTACGTTACATTAAGAAATTGTATTTTCTACGTATATTTTGTACGTTGCTTTTTCGAAATGTGTTCTGGCGTAGTCAGTACTTTATGCAAGTAAATAAGGTGCATTTATTGAACCTTTACATGAAAATCACTCCTGCAAGTCTCACAAGTACAGTGCACAGTTAGAAATGCAAGATGGTACGCCTAAAAATCGTTTCTTGAAGCACCTATCCACTCGCTCAACATTAAGCAAAGCCGCCAGCGGCCATAGCCACGTTGAATACACCGGTTCCCGTAGATCACCGAAGTTAAGCAACGTCGGGCGTTTTCAGTATCTGAATGGGTGACCGACCACGTGCTGTTGGCATTATAAAAGGTTGGCAACCTGTAGATAGCCCGGCGCTAATGGCAAAGTTGTAGATGCGCCGTAAAAAAAAAAAAAAAAAAAAAAAAAAAAAAAAAAAAAAAAAAAAAAAAAAAAAAAAAAAAAAAAAAGAAAAATTAAGCAAAGCCCTCAAGCACAAATGAATCGATCCATGCAAAAAGAGCTTCAGTTCATTTTTTCCAAATATGAGTTAGTGATGGATTCGTTGCCTCTGACGGTCACTACACATTTCTATGTTAAGAGGATTTCTATGTTAGTCCAATACATTGTTGCCATAGAAACACATCTAGCAACAAAAATCATTAACGGCATTGTAGCACATACCCATCGTTTACGCCAAGGTCTTCAGACTCCAGTGTTCCCTCCCAATCCTGACTACCCAGGAGGGAAGGTCCCCATCAAGCAGAACTAAATTGAAGACATTAAGAAGTTGATGCCATACGTTTAAGAAGAGCACAAGAATTTTTACTATGAAATATTGGGTTGGCCAAGAACTATAAACATAGATGAAGAAGTTCAAGACGATTAAGCATTACATTACTCATTGTATGAACTTTATATCATGAAAATATTTCTTACATATTGTACCATTGATAATAAACTGTTACTCAATATATCCAGAATGTGTTTTACATTATATTAGACCTTATATTTTGCAAGGAGGTACTCCTTAGGCTGTTCCTTGCAAGAAGAGCTTCAGTCCAAGCACTATTATTATATTTTAATAATATACTGCATTTGTTAGTAATAACCAATCTTTTACACATAACTTGTGTCAGTATGGGGTACTTAGACAAAAAAAAGAATAACACAATAATAAATTGAATGAAGGGTGTAGACCGTTTTTTCTCGTTTTCTCAAAACTGCTGATCATGGACTGAAGCTCTTTTTGAATGGATCGATTCAAATGTATTAAATACATTATGCTTCTTCACGGCAGATACTTAGTTATTTTGTTGCGTTAAATAATGTATCATCAAAATTTACGCTACTACATAGTTTTTTGCAGTTTATTATAGCATGGTTCCCGTCATACTGTATGTTATTCAGCAATTGATAAGTAATCAGAGTATAAAGTTTCTCGACACTGGGGTGCTCCGGACCAGTGTCAAGTAACAGAACTTTACCCAGTACAGGCTAAAATTTGTTGTCAATAATAAACGGCCGTTAAAAGTTATGTTTCCAAGATGTCATTTGGAAACAGCACCCATTATATTTGCAAGCATTAACAAGAAGTGTTCTGACTGGGGATACTGATGGGTGAGGAGGCTGTGCAAGGGTTCGGGATATTATTACCTCAGACAGACCATCACCAGGTAAACGTAGGGCGTAAACTCTATAGGGGACAAAATCAAAGTTTATTTCTAGTAATTCAAGGTCTGCCATCATAGTTTAAATTAACCGCAATTAAAAATAATACTATGAAATAGATACTGTACGGTAACAGCTGTTTAGAGCAGCCTAGGGGAGCATGCTGACTTTAAAACTAAAAATACAAACCCCTCTTAAAATACTTAAAAATTTGAATATCAAAAAAATCCTTTCTTAGCAAGAGTTTACATCCTAAAGGGAGAGTCCATGCAAAATTTCAAATTTTTCTCCCAAGTGGTTGGCGATGATAGGTCGATTTAAACCCTTAAGCCGCCATTTTAAAGCATACATGTACACGCAAACACCAATAAACAAGCTTGTTTCCTAGTGAGACCAAGTTCAGAAGATGCTGTTCGTTGTGTTTTTGCCAAAGAAGCAGAACACTAATTAAATAAATAAATAATACCTCACGATTTGTAAGCATTACTGTTTAAAAACAATACGTTGCTCAGAATTTACAGATTTTACGTTTGCACCAATTTCTTCGTACAAACGTCCAAGATATAGACAGGTGTAGCTACTGTAACAGAATGTCATCCAGAGATTTTGAGAACATTAAAATTAATAAAATGTTAAAACGTTGGGTTTTTATATTTTGTAATTTACAATCCACACCTAGACAGACAAATATAGTTTGTTTATAGAAATTTCAAAGCTTTTATGATGCTGGTGATGAATTGAAGAAACGTTTAAAGAATTCAACCTCATTAGGTAGAGAATGTGCTGGCCATGGGGTTGACGTGAAGGCCAATAGTGTGAAAGAAACACTAAAGCAGAAATCTTACAAAATCAGGGATTAGGTTTCGAATATAGCTGAAATTTAGAGGTTGTATTCGCCAATATCGTTAGGAAGCCATAACAAGGTCACAAATAGCCTCAATCTATGGATATCTCTAGCGGTAAACCCATTTCTGATAGTCGTTATCATAGCTATGCTGATAAGGCGTTATCATAGCTATGCTCATAATGCGTTGTCATAGCTATGCTGATACGGCATTGTCATTGTTTTGTTAATAATGCTGTGTCTTTGCTGTACTAATAACGCGTTTTATTTGATGTACTGAAAATGCGTTGTCATTGCTGTGCTGATAATACGTTGTCATTGCAGTGCTCATAATGTGTTGTCATTGCTTTGTTGATAAAGCGTTACCCTTCCTGTGCTGAAAATGCCTTGTCATTGCTGTGCCGATAGTGCGTTGTCATTGCTCTGCTGATAAGACGTTGTCATTACTTTGTTGATAATGCGTTGTCGTTCCTGCTGAGAATGCGTTGTCCGTGCTGTGCTGATAATGCGTTGTAATTGCTTTGCTGATAATGCATTGCCATAGCTATCCCGATATGAGTTGTCATTGCAGTGCTGATAATGCGTTGTCATCGATTTGCAGATAATGCGTTGTCATTGCTCTGCTGATAAAGCGTTGTCATTGTTGTGCAGGTAACGAGTTTTTATTGTTGCGCAGATAATACGTTGTCACTGCTGTGCTGATAATGCGCTGTCATTGCGGTGCTGATAATGCGTTGTCATTGCTTTGCAGATAATGCGTTGTCATTGCTTTGCTGATAATACGTTGTCATTGCTTTGCTGATAATGCGTTGTCATTGCTTTGCTGACAATGCGTTGTCATTGCTTTGCTGATAATGCGTTGTCATTGCTCTGCTGATAATGCGTTGTCATTGCTTTGCTGATAATCCGTTATCATTCTTTGCTGATAATGCGTTACCATTGTTGTGCAAATAATGAGTTTTCATTGTTGCGCAGATAATACCTTCTCATTGCTGTACTGATAATGCGTTGTCATTGTTGTAATTATAATGCGTTGTCATTGTTGTACAGATAATGCGTTGTTAATGCGGTGCTGATAATGAGATCTCATTACTGTAATGATAATGCGTTGTCATTGCGGTGGAGATAAGATGGTTTTTCATGGAAATGAGAAAGCAGCCATCGGATTGACAGGTATATGCCAATGAAATCTTGTGGTCTTGAGCAGGTCAGTTGTACTCAAGCATCATGCGCAAAGATCTACTGAACAAATATCTAGAATCGGACAGGGCATTGCTAAAACTCTGTGTTTGAAGCATCATGTGTTGGCTGTTCCAATCATAAGTTAAGTTTGAAAGTATATATAATAGTGATATTTCATTATTTCTGACATTCCTTTTGAAGAACTGGAGCTTGTTATGTGCGTGTCACACTGGACTGGTTTCATAACGGCAGAATGTTGCGTACGAAATTAGAAAGGACAATTGGTGACAGACGGTTCATGGTGCCTTTCATTAATTCTTGCAAGGAATGCAAGAATCCTATATATATATATATATATATATATATATATATATATATATATATATATATATATATATATGTTTGATGTTATTTTTCGTCGCTGGGATAGTATTTTTAGATGGAACGGCATTTTTCTCCAGCGGTGGTACTCCTTCTCACTTCTTCCCGGAATATTTCGATGGATTCATGCTGAATGCGCTCGATGGATTCATGCGGAATATTTCACCGCTGGAGAAAAATGCCGTTCCATCTAAAAATATAAATATATATATATATATATATATATATATATATATATATATATATATATATATATTTGTTAACTCGTTCAATTTGAAAGGTTAGGTTCGAGTAGAAAAACAATTAAACCATTTTTAAAGCGGGATCTGTAACCTGTAACGAGAAAACGTCATACAACTCCTTTTTCCAACTAATTTTCAGTTTGGCTATTCGGAAACCATTGATTCAGGTGAAATTTTTTCCAGACGTTTGGCATTCATCTATTCTCACCCTGGATTGACACCGTGGGGTGAAAAATACCCCACACTTTGTTCTATGATGTGTTTCTTAATTTCGCTAAATCACAGAGACTCCCTCCTTCTTCCTAAATAATCGGAAGCGCATTATATGGTATAACCTAATAAAAACAAAGCCAGTTGAATGCTAATCGCTGCAAGAAAGGTCGCGAGTTGTGTATGGGGTACTTTTTACCCCACGGTGTAGTTAACGTCCAACTTTTTCGATCATTTGATAAATCTTAACGGGTCAATCACTTTTATGTGACAAAATGGCCTGAAAACTGAACATAGCAAAACCACAGATGCTTGTTGTTTGGGGAGATGAATCAACTCCTGATGGACCTTCTACATCTTTCGTTATCTTGGACAAACCCATGAGATGTTCATTTTTTGGCAAAAAGGATGACAGGGGGACTATGCTCTGTGTGTAGAAGGGTGATGTGCCGCGATCACCAATCACTAAAATGTGTTAAATGTTAACAAGTCTCAATTGGACAGAAAATCCTATTTGTTATGGCCTTAGAATATTCGTTCGTAAAAATATTTTCCGTTTAGTAATATTTTTTCCGGATAATTATTTGGTGTTTGAACAATATTGAGTTTCAGGATTTCCTAGCTATTTTTGTGAATTTTCAAAGTATGGTGTAAAATTTATCCCATGGCTCCATTAATGTATACGTCAATAGCAATGTAAATCCAGGGTTAACAATCTTTATAAAAAATAAAATAAGTTTTTTTTTGTGATAGAATGGCCACGTAACACGACACAGCAGTATGCTAGTCCTTTTAGTCAATAATAATTCACCGTATTAGTAAATTGATTAAACCCTAGCATAATTTAAAAAACTGCGTTATTCGAAATATTTTTAGTTTTTCAACGAATCCAAGGAAATAACAAAATATTTATAAAACTCGGATATGTTTTGAAAAGACTGTCAGGCCCTAAAACTAAAAAAAAAAAATAAATTTACATTATAATTAAAAACTTATATAAGTATATATATGTATATACTTATAAATATATATATATATATATATATATATATATATATATATTATTTGTTTTAAATTGCATCGCTGGGTATCCCATGTTTGTTTGGAACGGCTTCTTTCTCCAGCGGTGTCGCTCCTCTCTCCATCGCAATATTTCGTCGGGTTCATACGGACCCCCTACGCCATTGGCCCGCATAGTCTACGAAGCAGGGCTATAAAGGAGGGAAAAATTCATTCCCTTGATAACCACCGAGGACGACACATAGCAGCCTGAAGAAGTCGGAGATGAACCCGACGAAATATTGCGATGGAGAGAGGAGCGACACCGCTGGAGAAAGAAGCCGTTCCAAACAAACATATATATATATATATATATATATATATATATATATATATATATATATATATATATATATATATATATTTGGGAAAATTTTAACCTTGGTCATTTTTCGTTTCTATTATTTAGGAACGACGACAATATTTTTGATATCTTCTCTAGTGTTGCAATCATAACAGCTATATTACTTCTGATAGTGAAATAATTGTTTGATCAATTTAGAATTACTATGCATTTATATAATTCAACATTTTAATTTGTTATGCTAAGTTATTTAATTTAAATTCCACTACATTGTTTTTGACATGGAAATTAAATGGTTCCTACATGGAGGGGAATTCGCTTCAGATCTGTTGACTTCCTATAATTGCGTATGGTTTAAAATGTTGAGCTGGAATTAAGGTGGACACGGTGAAGGGACGGACGTAGGAAGCCTTCGAACTAGGTCCCTCGGCACCATTTACACAATAGCCACCAAACCTGTTTTTATACACGCACATCAATAACAAAAACCACAAAATCTTGATTTATATCTAGGCTCTACAAGGAAAATACGGGCAGAAAGTTTTTGGAGCACTTAAGCAATTACGCAAACCTGACAACATTTCTAGTTATGCAACGGAAGCCTGCGTCCATTGGGGAAAATTGTATGAATGCCCAAAAAATACGTCGTGTAGGAGCTGTAGAACCTAACTCATTACTCAGTAATAAAAACTCCTCCCACAAGGTGTTTTTCAGTACACATACCACAAGGCGGTGTCGGATACGACACCTAGTATAAAAATCAGTCCATTTTCCAAATAACTATGTAAATTGGGTAGAAATGAATACAAGTTTAATAAAAAATAATATTTCTAATAAATATATTTATAATTAATTAAAAAAAATATTTCTTTTTAATTTTTCGCGTGGCAAGACGGACATAATTCTCTTTTTGGTTGACCACAAATACTTTTATTAGACTGTAGACATGTTTTGGTTTCCCCTCCTGTTCTTTTTCCGACCATTCAAGGAACATTTTAAAGTATTTCTGAACTTGGAGG
>OX328126.1:13543883-13644814 GCA_946811695.1 Gonocerus acuteangulatus
CAGGAGAGCCAATTTTCCATCACTTTAACTTTTTTTTTTTTTACGCCGGCATCAACATCTAGGCCATTAGCGCCAACATCTAGGCCATTAGCGCCAACATCTAGGCCATTAGCGCCAACAATCTAGGCCATTAGCGCCAACATCTAGGACATTAGCGCCAACATCTAGGACATTAGCGCCAACATCTAGGCCATTAGCGCCAACATCTAGGCCATTAGCGCCAACATCTAGGCCCATTAGCGCCAACTTTAACTATTAAAATTGATTTCTTTGTTACTTATAGACACAGTGTTTAAAGAAATTTTTTTACATTATTCCTGGCATTGATAAGTAATTGGAAGTATTGATCATAGTCAAACAAAAATCACAAGTCCACATTACGTGTTTTACCTCTAATGAAAAACGGACATGATTTTTATTTTTTGCTGTCATATCTCCGGTATTTATGGGAAACAGGACGTAGTGCCCTATACAATTATATGGATGGAAATATCCACATTAAGAAACTTGGCGTTAATTCAATTTAATAAAAAAAATGGTGTCCTTTACCTCCGGAGTACAGATATTAAAATTACAAGGGAAATTGTGGAAATGCAATTCCAAAACAAATAAATAAACTTCAATGAATGAAATAAATGAATGAAAAAAAAAAATATTCTGGGACTTTGTCCCATAAGAAAAAAAAAAATATATATGGTTGAATAAACTCATTTAACACAAAAAATATAACTATACGTAAAGAAGAAACAGAAAACAGGAATAAATATATTATTAAAAAAAAAACTTAAATAATAAAAATAGAACATAATTACATAAATAATAATAATAAAATAAGATAGTAATTATGGAGGGATTGGAGCAATGATGAAACAATATTCAGAGGGGGATGAGAATAATATTAAATAGTTCAATTAAAAAAAGTATCTAATATATAAAATTCCTCGTGTCACAGTTTTTCGTTGCCATACTCCTCCGAAACGGCTAGGACCGATTTTGATGAAATTTTTTTGTGGTTATCCGGTATCTATGAGAATCGGCCAACATCTATTTTTTCATCCCCCTAAATGTTTAGGGGTAGTCCACCCTTAAATTTTTTTTTTTATTTTTTAGGACAAAATTTGTAATTTCTATTTTTTTATGAGACAACATACAAAAATACATACAATCCTCAATTTTTCACCCTTCTACGATCAACCCTTATTTTTTAATAGCCAGTAAACAGCACGAGTAGGGATGAGAACGAAGCCGGTCTCCTTTCTTTCTCACTCCCTACACAGTTGTCGGCCATCATTATCGTTTATGCATCAAGTGTAGTAGTAACGTTGACAATTATTATTTTGCTATCTCAGTGTAACTCTCATATTAACTTTTAATCATTCCTATTTTATCAATAATAATTAAATTATCAATTTTGAGTGTATTTTGCACGATTAGTTAATCAAAATGATTTTATAACCTCAAAAGTACTCAACATGTGGACACGAGCTTCCAATAACAACGGATTTTGTGTTGTAAGTATACTTTTTTTTTATTTATATCGAAAATGTTGTTGATCTTATAAAAATGTAATTTTAATTTAATTTTATTAAAAAAATGTAATTAAAACAATTAAGATTTTCATAGTTTACAAAAAATCAATCATTATGAATCTTTATTTTGAAATGTCAATGGAAATATTGGTTGTATGAAAAAATTATAAGAGACAATGTTTTCATAAAATTTAATTTTTTTACTTTTGTTTGAAAAATTTTTCAAACAATTTTTTCATCGTTTCACAGCGCTCCATGCTTATTTCACGCATATACCACATTCTTACATACATAACAATATACACATTTCTAAACATACCATACATACTTACAATAAGTAAGCTATTTTTTGTCTACACTAGAAATTACTAGGAAATTATTTATATGGCTAAACAACGTTTGCCGGGTCAGCTAGTATAATAATAAATATTGGCGCTAATGGCCAAGAATTGTCGATGCGCCGTAAAAAAAATAAAAAAAATAATAAATATTAAAATTGATAAAAATTGGGCACTATAAAAATAAATGAATAAAAAATAAATGCATAAACACGAGAAGTAAAAAAAAAAGAAAAAACATAAAAAAAGTGTATAATCTTAGCACAAAAAAGAAAAACAAGCGTGGACTTAATTAAACGAAAAAATTTACTATTATACATAACCAATCTGGTCTTGCCTGGTGATCAGGATCAGTAACAAATTTAAAAAATAAAGGGTATGGAGAATGAATAATAAAAGGAAAATAAAGAAAAGATAATAATAATAAAGAAATATATAAGCAATTAATAAAATAAATAAATACAGAATTAAACTTATAATTTTAATGGTAATAATAAATAGTAATCATAATGATAACTTTGGAGTTTAAAATCTGAGGTATATTATCCTGAAATAAGAAACTTTGACTTGGGAGTTATGTGTGGTATAATTATATTTTATAAGTAAACATATGAAAGCATTATTATTAAAGTATTATTGTGGAGATATTTTTAATTCTTCAAATCTTTTTGAATTCTTGTCATAATTATATACATTTTTTTTTGTTGATATTAATTATTTGTTTTTACCATTATATTATAATTGACAAACGACATAACAGAAAGTCACACGCTTAGTATTTGGTCTCTA
Organism: Gonocerus acuteangulatus; assembly: GCA_946811695.1. NCBI lineage: Eukaryota > Metazoa > Arthropoda > Insecta > Hemiptera > Coreidae > Gonocerus > Gonocerus acuteangulatus. The sequence goes on from OX328126.1 coordinate 13,546,540, forward strand.
AATCTCTGCACTCCAAAATAAATCATGCTGAGAACTAAATTAATATTTAATTCTTAGTTTTTTTTACTTTATGAAAAAATAAATTGGCAATCTTGCTTGAAAAATGTTCCTCGAAGGGACTTTGACAGGTCAATTCCGAAGGTTAAATTGAATATTGAGAAACTTTTAGAAAAAAACCATAACATTAATGAAGTGAGGATACAAGATGTATTTTTCTGTTTATACTTTTTATATTCCTAAGATGCGTTGAAGTGTCGGTATTATGTATTATGTTTTATTAATAAATATGTTTACCTTATACAAGACAATCCCTTCTCATCTGATATGTGCGATTTATGCCTCTCTTAATTAGGTTTAGCACTTTTCGAATCAAGAACAATTTTAGTTCATTCGCTACGGAACTTGGTAAACAGAATTCCAATATCAAACGGTTGGACGAGTTCTTTAACTAGCAAAATGGGATTCCATTTGGAGAATGAACAAATTTATTAACGTTCTAACGGGGAACAAAGTGGTCATATTTCAACGGAAATCGGTTTTCGAGACAGAAATAAACGCCACTGCGAATGCGCGAACGGCAGCGGACAATTCTTTGTGACACTCTTTTGTAACGGGATTTTCCAGTTTAGTCACCGGTGAAGAATATTTGGAACGTTCCATGCAAAAACAGCTTCAGTCCATTTTTTTTTTTCCCAATATGAGTTAGTGATGGATTCGTTGTCTCTGAGGGTCATTAGACATTTCTATGTTAAGAGGACTTTAGTCCAATGCCTTGTTGCCATAGAAACACATGTAGCAAAAAAAAAAAAAAAAAAAAATCATTAACGGCATTGTAGCACATACCTTTCTTTTACGCCATGGTCTTCAGACTCCAGTGTTCCCTCCAAATCCTGCCTACCCAGGAGGGAAGGTCTCCATTAAGCAGAAAAAGTCCGTCACGCAGGAGCTGCATAACTAAGCACTTTCCTCAGAATTTGGGTAGTGTAGATTGCTTTCCAGAACAATTTGCTTAAAATATCCTACATAAATAAAATAAAAACATGAACAGTTCTCTTTTAAATTTGTAATGAGTAACTGATAAATTAATAATTTGCTTCCAGAGTTATGCTTACACATGGTACCTATTACACTACGTAATAAATACAAAAAACCTCATATTGTCGTATTTTGATCTAACGCAGGAACAGGATACAGTCACTCTAGTGGTAGAAAGCGCTCCTTGCGGCGGCTTTGTGAACCTACGTCTGACGGGCTTTTCTATTGAAATATATTACAAATTAAACCCCCGCTTTCCGATTGACCGACTCAGCTCATTTTTACAACACTTCTTTCTCATGAGTTACCCACGACGTATACCGCGTTTCGTTACAATACAGCAGAAATTACGACCGGTATGAGTATATTAAGAATTTGGGTCAAGAGTAAACCCCCCCTTCTAATGAACCGATTTAGTTTATTTTTACAACACATATTCACCTGTAGATTACCACTACGAATACCGAGTTTCGTCGAAATATACCAAAAATCACGGCTGGTAGTGGCGAATTGGTATTGTGGGTCCGGAGTAAACCCCCCCTCCTAATGAACCGATTTAGTTTATTTTTACAACAGTTATTTACCTTTGGATTACCACTACGAATACCGAGTTTCATCGAATTATACCAAAAATCACGGCTGGTAGTGGCGAATTGGTATTGTGGGTCCGGAGTAAACCCCCCCTTCTAATGAACCGATTTAGTTCATTTTTATATCTCACTTTTCTCTCTATATTACCACTACGAATACCAAGTTTCGTTGAAATATAACAAATATTACGGCTGACATAGTCAAATTAGTGTTTTGGGTTCGGGGTAAACCCCCCTTCCGGTGGACCGACTTTGGTGGTTAACGAACTCGTTCAATCGTTTGCTAATTGAATGCTACATACCAAGTTTCGTGACGAAAAAACAAAAACTCTGGCCGCTATCGTGTTAACAGACATATATATATATATATATATATATATATATATATATATATATATATATATATATATATATAAATTTTAACGGGGGTCATTTTCGGTGTCTACTAGGTAGGATCGATAAAGATTTGAAGAAATTTTTCAAAAATTCCGTCATGAGTCCAACCTCAATAGCTACTTTCCTTCGGAGGAAAGTGCTAAAACATTGAAGACATTAAGAAGTTGATGCCATACGTTTAAGAAGAGCACAAGAATTTTTACTATAAAATATTGGGTTGGCCAACAACTATAAAAATAGATGAAGAAGTTCAAGACGATTAAGCATTACATTACTCATTGAATGAACTTTATATCATGCAAATATTTCTTACATATTGTACCATTGATAATAAACTGATACTCAATATATCCTACAATGTGTTTTACATTATATTAGACCTTACATACAAGGAGGTACTCCTTAGGCTGTTCCATGCAAGAAGAGCTTCAGTCCAAGGACTATTATTATATTCTAATAATATAATGCATTTGTTAGTAATAACCAATGTTTCATATATAATTTGTGTCAGTATGAGGTACTCAGACAAAAAAAAAATCACAATAATGAAACAAATGAAGGGTATTGACAGTTTTTTTTTATCGTTTTCTCAAAACTACTGATTGCGGACTGAAGCTCTTTTTGCATGGATCGATTCATTTATGCTAAAAAAAAATAACAGCCATGGGAAATGAACTTACGCCATAATGTTAACTAATTTCCTTACAAGTAAGTGTAAAGTGTTAGAGGCAGCGTTAAGGATAAAGGAAGTGGACGAAAGTAGAGTGGATAAAGCCATTGTGGAGTGAATGCTCTTGCTGTTGTTTGGGGGGGGGCTATACTACCCCGGAATGAGAGCAACCCCCCGCGGCCCCCCCCCCTTAGCGATGGTAAACAAATAAATTGGCTAAGAGTCCAAGCTAATTGCCAGCTGGTCGATACTGCTTTAGGGATCATGTGTCTTTCGACGTCACTATCTATCTTCTCACGCATACTCACTCCGCCAAGTCTACATTCAAATTGGCTTTCGATGGACTGGAAGAATCTTATAGGTCCTTGGAATAAACAACATATCTGGTTATCCTATAAGTAATGACGGTTTTTTATATTTTGTCTGTTCATGTTCCCTTCTTGCTACATTTGCTTATTATAGCATTAAATACACTTAAATTTATCATATGGTTGGTGAAATCAAGACGTGACAACTTATAGAAAACTTGTTGAAGAATATGGCGTAAATGCCATTGGTGAGCGACAAGTGCAGCGGTGGGTTAGACGATTTCGAGCGGGAAACCGCAAGCTCGAAGTCGAGCCTCGTACAGGTCTTGCAACAGAGCTTAACGACCAACTCCTGCAGGCTACAGTAGAAGAAAATCCTGTTGTAACAGTCGAAGAGCTAGGAGAACAGCCCCGCCAGTGATTTTATCTAGTTATTATTAGTAGGTGATAAATATTTGATTAATTGTTTAACGATGGACCACTTTGTAGCTACATACTTTTTTTTTTTTTTTTTTTTTTTTTTTTTTTTTTTTTTTTTTTTTTTTTTTACGGCGCATCGACAAATCTTGGCTATTAGCGCCGGGCCTCCAGGGTGCAACCAGGAATTTTCTCAGCGAGCCTTGAGATGAGAAAATTCCTGTCGCCGGTGGGGATCGAACCCACCATCTCCCGCTTATGAATCCAGCGCGCTAGCCACTAGACCACGGGAGACCCCGTAGCTACATCCTGTTCATAGATATCTTATAATCCTACGCCAATTAAGTACACTGTATTAATAGTTACATACATAAATAATAATTTTAAAAAAAATATAATAAAAAGAAAAAAAAAAACACACAACAGTGGAAATATTTGATAAAACGTAAAATTATTTCATTCTTAAATAAAATAATTATCAAATTTTTATATTTTGTCATACAGGTTTATGTTTTTTAATTGTGTAAGTATGTCTTCAATATGATGGCTGCTGTCAGTAAGTAGGGCAGTGATGTCCCGTGGTATGTCCAAGTCTGTTAAAAGAAGGCAGTCTATTAATATATGTTTGACTGTTAGTTCTGTATTGCAAATCCGACATGTTGGTCTTTCAGTATTAGTCATTAAGTATTTGCGATTAATGCGTGTGTGGCCTATTCGCAGTATTGCAAGAACTATTTCCTCCCTTCGGGAATTTCTGTAAGCGGATGGCCAGTCAGTAAGTAGGAGTATGTGTTTGATTTGTTTCAATTTGTTTTAAGTTATATTATTCCAATAATGTTGCCACTTCTGATGTATGGTATTTCGGTTAATTGTTGTTATGTCTTTGTAGAACAGGTCTTAAGGTAGGTATGTGTCTTCCTGGGTTGCAAGTTTGGCATGTAAGACAGCAGTCGTGCTCAGTCCAAGGTTTTCATGTCCTGGCAGCCACCATGTTTTCCTGGTGAGTGTAAGTAATGAATGTGTTGTTTAATTTCAGTGCAAGTAGGGTGTAACGTGTACATGTTTTGTAGTGACTGAAGTGAACTCAGAGACTCTATGAAAATTATTATGTGTGAATGTTGTGTCGATGGAATATTCTTTAGTGCAAGGAGTATGGCATGTAATTCCGCTTCACATAAGCTGCAACTTGGTGGCAAAAAAAATTGCCATCTACAATCGCTGCAGCTCCTACACCATTTTCTGTTTTCGATCCATCAGTGTAAATTTTGAGACATTGTTCGTGTTTTGTTATAATTTCTTTGAAATATCGGTCATAAAAAAGAGTTGATGATGGTTCCGTCTTTTTGTGTGTTGTGAATGTTAGGCTAATGTCAAAGTTTGTTACTGTCCAAGGTGTTATCGATATGAGTCTGTGAGGTTAACTGTCCAAGTGTAAAAATACAAATAGCTCTTTTATTTCTTTGAATCTCACAGAAAAAGGTGTGGCGCGATTTCACATTTGTTCATACAAATCAGCATTAGTTGCTTCTTTTGTATTTACAGCACATGATAGCGTTAGCATTTTATAAAAATAACTTGCTGACTATATAGCTTTCCTAATGGTCAGTGGTGGTTCATTTGCTTCAGCATACAGACTATACACAGGGCTAGACCTGAACGCACCTAATACCAACCAAATTCCTGTATTATGTATGGGATTAAGTGTTTTCAGTGTACTGGGCTTGGCACGCGAGTATGCTACGCATCTATAGTCCAGTAGTGACCTGGTGAAACTTCGATAGACAGTTAGCATTACTTTCCTGTTAGCGCCCCATTTTGTATTAGTTAGAATTCTTAAAAGATGCAATGATTTTTTACATCTCTTAACAAGTTCCTTAAGATGGGGCACCCATGAGAGTCGTCTGTCGAAGTGGAGTCCTAGGAATTTCATGATATTGGTCTTTTCTTTGTAAAAATTATTGATTTAGTCTTTTTTGGGGAGAATTTCAGTCCTGTAATTTCTGTCCAATGTTCCAGTGAGTTTATTGTTTCCTGTATCTTGTTCTCTGCTTCTGGTATGCTCACAGATGAATGGAATATCAATAAGTCGTCGACATATAGACAGTACTGAACATCCGGGGGAATAAAATCTCGTACAGTGTTGTCCATTGCAATTAGAAACAGTGTTGTACTAAGTACACTCCCTTGAGGGACTCCAATTTCTGGTTTAAAGACATCTGAGAAGTAATTACCATTCCTAACTCTTAATGTTCTGTTAGAGAGGAAACCTATTATAAAACTAATAGGTTTTTCTCCAACACCCCATTCAGTGAGCCTAGAAACAATCCCTGCCAGGCCGTGTCTAGAAAAATTTTACATTTTTTTCAAATATTTAAGATTGAACGTGTTTCATTTATTTTATACTATATCTTATAGCACGCCATTAAAACCCGACATTACTTTTGGCATGTCCTGTTACATTAATTGTCTTTTCTTCGGTAAACATGGTAGCTAATTCCGCAGCAATACGCTTCACCCCAAGTCACCAGCTGTCCATCTTGCCCTGCCCCTCGTGGAGGTGACAGGCCAATCTCAGGACCCCTGGACCACGGGCTAGAATTACGACCTAGACTCCGCCCTGATTGCGCGTCCGCAGCCCCTTCCACGAGCTATAGTTTATTTTGGCTCAAAAACATCTCAATTTCCTACGGCAATAAATTTTATTTAGTCTCGAGGTCTTCGGACAACACTCACCCCCTCCCCACCTGCCTTCTGGATCGACAAGGATAGAACTTCCTCCTTACTGCAAATTTAATCCGCTCCGTCTTCTTCTCTCTCTTTTTTCATCTAAGATGCTTCGCTCTCAACGAGAATACCGTTCTTCAATTCGATTTCCCCCACCCCTCCTTCTCATCCTATCCCTTACTACCCCCACTCTTCTCCCATCATACCCCCCACTCTTCTCCCATCATACCCCCCACTCCTCTCCCATCTAACCCCACTCCTCTTCCATCCTACCCCCACTCCTATCCCTTACTACCACCACTCCTCTCCCATCCTACCCCCACTCCTCTTCCATCCTACCCCCACTCCTCTTCCATCCTACCCCCACTCCTCTTCCATCTAACCCCACTCCTCTTCCATCCTACCCCCACTCCTATCCCTTACTACCACCACTCCTCTCCCATCCTACCCCCACTCCTCTTCCATCCTACCCCCACTCCTCTTCCATCCTACCCCCACTCCTCTTCCATCCTACCCCCCTCCTCTATCATCCTACCCCCCACTCCTCTCTCATCCTACCCCCACTCCTCTCCCATCCTACCCCCACTCCTCTCCCATCCTAACTACACTCCCCGTATCAACCCCTTTACCTCATAAAGATCCATCGTGGAGCAGGGTCCTCTTTCAGCGTGCTCATCAGATTAAAGAATTCAACCTGCAACAGGGCAAGTTTCACCTAGCCTATGACACTCCCCGTATCAACCCCTTTACCTCATAAAGATCCATCGTGGAGCAGGGTCTTCTTTCAGGGGCCCATACATTAAAGATTTTATCTTGGAGTTTCGTCGTTCGGATTTGGGACCCTAGACTTTCTGAAGGCTGAGCCAGCCGTAAACACTTTCGCTGCGGCTGTCATTGTTTGGGAATACCTCATTAACGGGTGCATTTTTTGTTTGAATTTTTCATGTAGTTTTTTTTTTTCATAAAAAATCTTCCAGCCAGCTGATTTGAAAACGGAAAACACTGAAGGTAACTGTCTTTACCTGGAGCTGTAAAAGTGAATCCCCTCCATTTACTAGCCTTTTGAATCTAAAGGAAAAAGTAATGGAGGAGTGTCCTCCCGAAGGGACACTTGTAAGTGGGCAGGATTTCAAGTGTCCTTTTGGAAGCACACCCGCAGCGAAAGTGTCAACGGGTACCTACAAAGGGAGAAATATGCGGGGGGGGGGGGGAAGGGGGAATGCCATATAAATATTTTGAAACGAGCTGAAAAAGGGATTTGGACTCTCAAGACAATGTCCAAATATTATCAAAATCATTAATGGCAGCCTCACAACAACTTTCACCGTTGATCTTCGGACATTTTTAGGGCAAAAGAGTAAGGAATAAATAAGGTTTTGAAAAGGGACAAATATTATTATTGGTCCCATTTCCGAAGAACGGATCAAATGTGTTTATTTGGTGGTTTTGGTTCGCGGGCTGAAGTTTGAAATCACTTTTCTTAAAAGAATCTTATTCTGTGGATAACATAAATATTTTCCAATAAACTTCGTTAAAAAATAAGTCCATGCAGAGTTGAATTCAATTTTTTTTCTGAAAATTCGATGAAATCTCAATGAACAGGCGGCTAGGTATAATATTTTATGGCTCCCGTTTCCTATATAAATGAGTACAAAAGGTTAATATTTGAGGGTTATTGTTTACACGAGTCGCGTTACGGTTAACGAAGCTCTAATTAGCTTATTTACTCTAATTAGCTTGACGATATATAATATAAAGTTACAATTCATGGCGAGCCTTCATGGAAAAACAACCCTAACAAAAATTGTGTTCCTTTAAGAAGTAATATTACATTGTAACTTTTTAGCACGTTACCTCTTAACGTTTTCTTATGGGCTTAAATGCTTCATTAACTAATCAGAAATGATATCTAAGAGTGTTTATGTGGCGGACTCTCTGCCAGCGGTACTCCTTCAATACATTTAAAAATTAAAACCCATTTCTTTTTTATCATTATTAGAAGAATACACACACACACACACACACACACACACACACACACACACACATATATATACACGTTTCATCACATTAAAATTCCTTTTTCTCAAAAAATTGTTTTCCGCCCGATTTGGAAAACAATTTTTTGAGAAAAACGGATCAAATGTGAACTCTAGCACCTTCAGTTTTCATCCGATCAACTACAAATTTTAACTGGAGCTTCTTGATAATATTTGCTAGTAACGTACGTAAGATTTTTGAGACTCATTAATTTATAACGATTTCATGACCGATATTCGACGGATTTTTTTTTAAAGAAAATGAAGAATTAATCTGTAATTTAAAGAAAATTAATATATCTTAAAAATACTAGGCGCTTTACTAGATTCTCCCTTTTTCTTTCAACATATTTTTAGTTTTTTGTTCTAGATAAAAAATTGCAACCTGCCATTTTGTTTTTGAAGAGTCATAATTTATTTTTTCCGATACTTTAACATCCCATGTAAAACTTATGACATAACATTGAAAATCATTAATTTATTTTTTATTCATACATATGAGAAAATTACTTTAATTATGATCACACAAGGTAGCATTATCCTTTAATGGAATGGAATGGAATGAATTAAAGGACGAACAACTTACTGTTTTAATCGTCCTATGAACCTTTGTTTTTTTTTTTTTAATAAAACCTATTTTTTAACTAATTAATCTCATGAAATATGTAAGCACATTCTGTTCCTTTTTTTTTATTAGAATAACATATAACTGTACACAACTTATTTATTTATTTTTTCTCATTAATTTAAAGCTAACAATAGATGGTATATTCCTTTCTGTTTCACTTATAGCTACTTCTATGTATATATATATATATATATATATATATATATATATATATATATATATATATATACATACACACATGCATATATATACACACATATACATATACACATATATACATACATATATTTATATATACATATACCTACATACACACACATCCATACATACATATATACATATTTATAAACACGCACACTCATACACACACACACACACACACACACACACACACACACACACACACACACACACACACACACACACACACACACACACACACACACACACATATGCATATATATACTTATACACTTACACCTAAATATATTTATTTACAAGTATTCCTTACATTAAATCTAACCGTACAAAATATATCTATTTTTTTTTAATTATTTTTATTTATTTTTTTTTTATTGTTTATTTTTTTATTTTATTTATTTATTTATTTATTTTTTATTATTTTTATTTTTTTTTATTATTTTTTATTTATTTATTATATAAATAGTTTTTTTATTTTATTTTATTTTTTTATTATTATTTTTTTTTTTCAATAGAATTACATATAAATGTACACAACTTATTTATTTTTTTTCTCTTAAATTAAAGCACTTAAACACTAGATGATATATTCCTTCCTTTTTTCACTTATAGCTACTTCTAAATATACATATACACATACATACACACACATACGCATACGCATCCACATACATATATACATACATATACACACACATATGTATATATGCACATATACACACTTATAAACACGCACACTCATACACACACATACATATGTATATATGAACCCATATAAATACTCATACACAGACATACATTCTTACACTTACACCTAAATATATTTATTTACAAGTATTCCTTACATTAAATCTAACCGTTCAAAATACAACTAATTTTTTTTTTTATATATATTAACTTATACGTACATGAACATAAACTTATCTTTAACTTATCCTTTAAGTATCCTTTAAGTAAAAATATCAGGCACTTTACACGCCTCAATATATATATATATATATATATATATATATATATATATATATATATATATATATATATATGTATATGTAAAACAAATTTATCCACGGTTATTTTCCTGAGCCATGAGTCCTGAAATGTGAAATTCTGTGGCACTTTCGTTTTGTGAAATAAGGTCAACCTCATAAGCGAGATCCCCCCATTATAGAGGTAGTGAGAAAATGCACTAAATATTAAAGCTTATTTAAACGACCGTTCTTTTCGTGGTCCATTATTTCTGAAACAAACGGAAGGGGGCTGTAAACGCGTGAAAAGTATTTTTTTTTTGTCATAAACCATTTTCTTTTTTTTTTTCCGGTGCATCTTAGATGAAATAAGTCAATGCGCTTCAAGCGAGACTCCAACCCATATTTCTCGCATGAGACTCGAGGTGTAAGCCTCAGGGCCATGGTGGGACCCGCTGACATTTTCATCCTTATTTTAATAATTAGGGTTAGTTTACGCAAATTTACCTTTATTGTGGTATATATATATATATATATATATATATATATATATATATATATATATATATATATACAATCCCTTTTCGTCCTCAGCACTCAACCATCGAACAATGCTTCAGCGTTGTTGACACCATATCCCACGCGCTTGAAAGTAGAAACTACTGCACGAGTGCCTTTCTCGACGTCGATCGTGTTTGGCACCCGGGGTTGTTATTCAAAGTAAAGCGCATACTCCCTCACACATATTTCCTAATCCTACCTATCAAGCCGCTCGTTTCAAGTAAAATCTGTCTCCGCATCATCTAGTTCCCATGCTATATCTTCCGGAGTACCGCAGGGAAGTATTCTTGGTCCCCTCCTTTACCTTTTGTACACCGCAGACATCCCTACCCATCCCAGCACTCACATAACCACTTATGCTGACGATACACCTTTTCCTCCTCTCCTGATCCTGTAACTGCTTCCTGGTATCTACAAGAGCATCTGGAGTCAAGCACTGGTGCAACAAATGGAAAATTAAGGTGAATCCTCAGAAATGCTGCCAAATCACATTCAACCTCCACAAGAGAGCCTGCCCTCCAGTCGTCATATTCAGCCAAGAACTCCCCATATCCAACGAGGTGCGCTATCTGGGATTATTACTAGACAGTAGACTCACTTGGAACCCACACACCCGACTGAAAAGACAGGAACTCAACAGGATACGGATTCCTACGACGACTACTGGGACCTTCATCAAAACTGACAATACACAACAAACTTATTGTATACAAAACCATTATCCGACCTATTTGGACTTACGGACTTGAACTCTGGGGAACAACTATAACTTCTAACGTACAGAGAATACAGGCATTCAAATCCAAAGTCCTTCGCAAAATAGTCAACGCTGCTTTTTTACGTTTCCAATAAAACTCTTCATAATGACCTAAAAATCCCTTTCGTTCAAGAACTAGCAAAATCCCGTTTCCTAACCTTTCATTCCAAATTGTCTTTCCATCCCAATCCCAGAGCACAAAAAATTTCCTCCCAATCCCACCCACAAAACCCGCCTAGAAGGCTCAAGAGACATTGGCCTCGTGACCAGTTAAGAGACTAAGGACAAAAAAGTAATCCAAAGTGGGAAGTGCCAGTATTATTCAATTATTTTATTCAATTATAGCCAGCATTATTCAGTTATTCAATTATTTTATTTTTTCGTATTTACTTATTTATTATTTTTTATTGAGTTATTTTCATTTATTTTATTATTATTATTTATTCATTCATTTATATTTCAATTATTTTGAATCTTTTCTTTTTTTTGTTTGTTAACTTTGTCATTTGTATTTATCATGTCTGTATATACTATTAATTATATTTGTGAGCAATCTTAACTAATGTACTTATAAATGTACAGGTGTTAAATAAACGTATTATTATAAATAAAAATTGTGGTATAATCTAACCAGGCTTATGAGATATCTGCTTAGTTATGATGCTCCTACGTGACGGACATTTTTAATGTCTATTATTCTATTAAAAATGAGTTTTTTTGCTTTATATTTATATTTACTGAGAATATTGGATATATAATTGGGGTTTATCCAATTGTGTAACAATCATGATAATTGGACAGGTTTCTGGTTGTGGTGGGGGTGGGGGGTGTATTAGTTACCAGTTATAGCCACCACTAATGTGCTGGATTAATTCCCCAGGAGTAGGGGGGAGGGGGGTGGTAAGTCATGGTTCAGCTATGACAAATCACATGACGGCTCGTTAATCAGCTGATCTTGCCTGTTGGTGACCAGTTAGGTCACCCACATGCTGACCAATCAACGCTCGTCTATCTCCATAGTAACCAAGCAATAATAGTCAACCCGATCACTCATCAGCTCTCAATTAGTAGGCACATTTCGATAGCGACGACTAATTTGGAAATAATTAAAAAGTAAATTATAAAATCCCTCAGGAATTTTCGGTACATAAATGCTTTAATGATTGTCTTACTCATCGAATGTATAAAAACCCGGAAGCCCAACGATTTTTGTCGCGCAAATTTTGCACATAAAACAGCGTTTCGGTACGCAGATTCTGCTGGTTGAAATTCGACCTTTTAAATTAGACAATGCATTTTTCTACCTCATTTCAACAAAATCGGACCATTCTTAATCCTGTGAAAGAGCAAATAGACAACATATACATAAAACACCTCAAGGCTCAAGTATTTCTCCATTATTGTGGAATTTAATAGTGAACGATTTATTGCAGACACTACCTCATAATGCAGACACTACCTCATAATGCAGACACTACCTCATAATGCAGACACTACCTCATAATGCAGACACTACCTCATAATGCAGACACTACCTCATAATGCAGACACTACCTCATAATGCAGACACTGCCTCATAATGCAGACACTACCTCATAATGCAGACACTACCTCATAATGCAGACACTACCTCATAATGCAGACACTACCTCATAATGCAGACACTACCTCATAATGCAGACACTACCTCATAATGCAGACACTACCTCATAATGCAGACACTACCTCATAATGCAGACACTACCTCATAATGCAGACACTACCTCATAATGCAGAAATATTAGCTTTTGCGGATGATATAATCATTCATGTACGTTCGACACTATTTAAACATATTCAAGTACAAATAAACATAATCACACAGACACCTGGGAAAACATCACAAATTACAAGTTAATAATACTAAATGTCAATACTTATGTTTTAAAAAAAAAAACACACTTTAAATAGACACACAAGGACAAGAAATAGTCGCAACACTGAAATATTTAGGGATTACATTTGATCAAAAATCAAACTAGTATACTCACATTGACAGAGTACAGAACAAAACTCTACACCTAATTCAGAATATATCCATAGCTGCCCGTAAAACATGGGGCTTACCCTCTCAAGCACTACAGATACTGTACAAAGGAGCAATACTCCCTTCACTGACATACATGGGGCTTACCCTCTCAAGCACTACACATACTGTACAAAGGAGCAATACTCCCTTCACTGACATACATGGGGCTTACCCTCTCAAGCACTACACATACTGTACAAAGGAGCAATACTCCCTTCACTGACATACATGGGGCTTACCCTCTCAAGCGAGGTGTTGGATCTCACACTGACAAAACAGTCCCTTAGTATAATGATACTCAATTGGCATGTCTCCAAAGAGGTCTCGATGTCTGACCATCGACAGATAAGGTTTGAGGTCGGGGCAAGAATGGAGGCTCCACAACAGGTGAGAATTCCAAAACTGGCAAATTGGACCCTCTACGGCAACATACTCCTAGAAGAGTATGAAGGAGAGGAGTTAGCAGTGGGTACTACAGAGGAACTGGAAAGAACCTCTGTAAAAATCCACAACGCCATGCATGAGGCGTTTGAAATTAGCTGCCCGCCAAGGATTAAAAGGCAAGAAAAGGAGCCACCATGGTGGAACAGCGAATTAGAAAAGCTCAGGAAAAAGGCCAGGGGGCTTTTCAATCGGGCAAAACAAAATGGTAATTGGAGGGACTATAAACAGTCCCTGACGGAGTATAACAAAGGAATCAGGCAGGCTAAGAGAAGGACCTGGAGAAATTTCTGCGAAGATGTTAGTAGCCTACCAGAAGCTGCTAGGCTACAGAAAGTGCTTGCCAAAAGGCACACAAATGAGATGGGACTGCTAAAGAGACCCGATGGGACGATCACGAGTAACCTGGAAGAGACAGTTAGGGAGCTACTAGTGACCCACTTTCCAGACTGCTCAGACGTAACAGAGGAGGCAGATGAGCCTCGGGGGCATGAAAATGCAAATAAATGGATGCTCCAAGCAGCCAAGAAAATCTTTACAATTGAAAAGGTAAAGTGGGCAATAGGAACCTTCAAGCCGTACAAGGCTTCTGGAGGAGATGGTGTTATCCCTGCTCAGCTAATCCATGGGAAAGAAAAGCTTGCAGGCATTCTAGCAGCCATGTTTCAGGCAAGCTATGCACATGGATACATCCCCTGTCTCTGGAGGGACACGGATGTGATCTTTATACCAAAGGGACCAACAAGGCCCCTGGACTTACCTAAATCCTATAGACCTATAAGTCTCTCTTCCAACGTGTTGAAAACGATGGAGAAGGTAGTGGACATGCACATCAGAGAGGACCTCTTAGGAAGGCATCCTCTGCATGCCCAGCAGTTTGCGTATCAAAAGGGCAAATCAACAGAAACTGCCCTGCATTATCTAGTGGGAAAAATAGAGGACTCACTTCAGAACAAGGAAATTGCGCTATGTGCATTCCTGGATATAGAGGGTGCCTTTGACAACACCTCATATGCAGCCATAGAGGAGGCTACCAGGGAGTTTGGTGCTGAGCTCATCCTTAGAAGATGGGTCAGGGCTATGCTGGGAAGCCGGCGAATCAGAGCAAGGAAGGGGTGGGTCTCCACTAGAATAAGGGCAACTAGAGGCTGCCCCCAGGGAGGTGTTTTATCACCCCTGCTGTGGACAATGGTGGTGGACTCCCTCCTTAGAACTCTCTCCGAAGCTGGATACGAAGTAATAGGATATGCGGATGATATAGTGGTTTTAGTAAGAGGGAGATTTCCGCATGTCCTAAAGGAACGTATGCAGCTGGCACTAGGAATGATTATGAGATGGTGCCGTAATCTTGGGTTAACTGTTAACCCTGAAAAGACTAAGGTAGTCCCTTTCTCTAGGAAAAGGAATCTGAATATGGAACCTATCCTGGTGGAGGGGTCTCCTGTACTGGTCACAAATGAGATCAAATATCTGGGAATAACACTGGATAGAAGGCTCACTTGGAATTTGCATCTCAACAAACAGATTGAGAAGGCGAAGGTCTCTTTATGGGCCTGTAACAGGCTCTGTGGTAAGACCTGGGGTTTGAGTCCGAGGATGTTCCTCTGGCTATACACTGCTGTAGTAAGGCCTATGGTAACATACGCAGCACTAGTCTGGTGGACAAAAACTGAGGAGAAGACCGCAGCCAGCAGGCTAGAAAGAGTCCAAAGGCTAGCATGCCTGGGAATCACAGGGGCAATCAGGACGTGCCCTACTGCGGCGATGGAAGCAATTATAGGATTAACACCGCTGGCCATCCGCATCAAGAGAGAGGCACTGATTGGTGCACTGAGAATTCAGTCCCTCAAAGTGAGCAAGGATGAGACTAGGGGACATCTCACGATTTTGCAAAAACTAAAAGAGAGCGATTTATGCCTCACCCGGTCGGATGAGACGACACGGACACTTGTCTTCGACAAGCAGTTCAGGGTTGTCATACCCAGTCGACAGAGCTGGGAGGAAGGACAGGAAAGTCTCCAAAGAGACTCACTGATGTGGTACACGGATGGCTCCCTTAAGGATGAGAGGGCTGGTGCAGGGGTATATGGTCCCAGAACAGAAATAGCCGTAGCTCTCGGATCCTTTGCCACTGTATTCCAATCGGAAGTTCATGCGATTGAGATCGCAGCCCGGGAAAATCTTAAAAAAGGTGTTAAAGGGCAAAGAATACGAATAAATAGTGATAGTCAAGCTGCACTTAAGGCACTTGCATCGCATAGTGTCTCCTCGAAATTAGTTCTCGATTGCCACAGTGCCCTAAGTGATCTGGGCAGACGTAACAGGGTTACGCTTGTGTGGGTGCCAGGACATGAGGGCATTGAGGGCAATGAGAAGGCCGACGAGCTGGCAAGAAAGGGATCGGAGGAGATACTTCATGGTCCTGAGCCGTTCTTCGGTGTTTCAAAAAGCTTTGTCAAAAAGGTAGTAAATGCCTGGGAACAAGAAGAAATTCAAAAGAATTGGCAGGCTAAGCCAGGTATGAGGCAGGCAAAGCTACTTGTCCGGGTCTCGAAAGATAGGGCAGGGTATTTCCTTCAACTAACAAGAGTAGAATTAAGAAGGATAGTCGGACTTCTCTCTGGACATGGTCCGCTAAGGAAACACCTGTGCACGATGGGACTAATAGAGGACCCTTCATGTCGCTGGTGCCTCGAAGAAGAGGAAACCTCACAGCACGTCCTCTGCGAATGTGAGGCGTTGGCCTACAACAGGCTAGTGCACATAGGGAAGGCAATTGCTACGCCCAAGGACATAGCCGAGGCTACTCCCAAGGAGCTCAAGCTATATGTGAGGAGCTGCAAGTTGGAAAGGGAGTAAGACAGGGACGCAAATCACAATAGATCCAATGGGGTCGCAGTGAATAAGGGCGGAGGGCCCAGGTCCCCTTATATTGTATTGTATTGTACCCTCTCAAGCACTACACATACTGTACAAAGGAGCAATACTCCCTTCACTCACTTACGGACTTAACGTTTGGTACAATGGACTAACCAAACTAACCAACGGTTTTAAAACAGTGTCTTATGAAGCATCATGTGTACTTGCCAAGATAATTCCTATTAATCTCATAGCAAAGCAGTATGTAATGGAGTATTCTCTCTTGAAGACCACAAAAGGCAGCCCAATGTACACCCCTGAGGAAATAGAAAGACCTGTGAGGCATAATGACTGGATGCATCTTCCCCAGTGTCCGTGTGTATCAATGGAGTACAATGCCGATGCAGATATTGATATTTACACAGGCACAGGAGCTAGTGGGCTGTGCTTTTGTTGTTTTTAGGAGACAAGAATTAACAGAGACCTCATATAACTAACCTCTCCAATATCCAAGCCTCATTCTAACCACATCTGCTCTCATCTAACTAACCTCTCCAACGTCCAATCCTCACCCTAACCACACCTGCTCTCATCTAACTAACCTCTCCAATGTCCAAGCCTCACCTTAACCACATCTGCCCTCATCTAACTAACCTCTCCAACGTCCAATCCTCACCCTAACCACATCTGCCCACATCTAACTAACCTTCCAATGTCCAAGCCTCAGCCTAACCACATCTGCCATAATCTAACTACCCTCTACAATGTCCAAGTCTCACTCTAACCATATCTGCCATAATCTAACTACCCTCTACAATGTCCAAGTCTCACTCTAACCATATCTCCCCTCATCTAACTAACCTCTCCAATGTCCAATCCTCACCCTAACCAAGTCTCCCCTCATCTAACTAACCTCTCCAATGTCCTAGCCTCGCCCTAACCACATCTGCCCTTCTAGAAAGGAGAGCAGAGAGTGTTGATTACATAACTTCCCTGAATTACGTAAGGAATCAATTCTCTCTAACTCTGAACCATTGTAATGAATCAGTCACTCGCAGGCAGGTTCTATTATCAAACACGTCTATTGTGTTAATTCAAAACGCCAGGCTAAAAGAACTGAAAAGAAAATGGATATTTTTCGAAGCTTTTTAGATGGAAAGCCTCATTTTCCTCGTACATTGTTTGAAAACGCTATTGTTGTTTGGGATTTTCCTTTCCCATTTCATTTTAAAATACGAAAAAGTCTACCAATATGTCAGATGGAATTGGAACTGTCAGAGAAGTTAAACCTAGGTCAAATATTTGTGGAAGTTTTCTCAGCTAAAGAGGAGAGGCCAAATAATCATCCTTTAGCCATCATTAGGTGCATATTTCTTCCAACATTCCTTTCAGAACTTTCCTCCGAAGGAAAGTAGCTATGACGGAATTTTTGAAAAATTTCTTCACATCTCTATCGATCCTACCTAGTAGACACCGAAAATTACCCCCGTTGAAATTTATATATATATGTCTGTTAACACGATTGCGGCCAGAGTTTTTGTTTTTTCTTCACGAAACGTGGTATATAGCGTTCAATTAACAAACGATTGAACGAGTTCGTTAATCACCAAAATCCGACCAGCGGAAGGGGGGTTTACCCCGGACCCAAATCACTAATTTGACCATGCCAGCCGTAGTTTTTGTTATATTTCAACGAAACTCGGTATTCGTTATGTTAATCTAAAGAGAGAAATATTTTGTAAAAATAAACTAAATCGGTTCATTAGGAGGGGGGGGGGGTTTACTCCGGACCCACATTACCAATTTGCCACTACCAGCCGTAATTTTTGTTACATTTCAACGAAACTCGGGATTCGTGGTGGAAATCAACAAAGAAAAATGGGTTGTAAAAATAAATAAATCGGTTTATTTGGAGGGGGGATTTACTCCGGACCTAAAGTACTAATATACTCGTACTGGTCGTAATTTCTGCTGTATTGTAACAAAACGCGGTATACGTCGTGGGTATCTCATGACAAAGAAGTGTTGTAAAAATGAAGTAAATCGATCTATTGGAAAGGAGGGTTTACTTAAAACTCTGTTTCATTAGAATTAGCCCGCCAGACGTAGGTTCCCAAAGCCGCCGCGAGGAGCTCTATCTCCCACTAGGGGGACTGTATCCTGTTCCTGCGCCAGATCAAAAGACGGAAAATTAAGTTTTTGTGTATTTATGAAGTAGTACTGTATCATGTATTAACATAACTCTGGAAGCAAATTATTTACAAAATTAATAATTGAACAGTTCTCATAAGAAATGTAAATGAGCAGAACTATTCATGTTTTTATTTCATTTATATCTAGGCGCACGGTAGTGCGCCAGGCCAAGTTCCGGCCTAAGCATACAGGAGGTGTGTATATTACAGGAGGTCTTAGAGATTTTTACCCTCTCATAACTTTTAACCAGGTAAAGATAAAGTTATGAAATTTTACAGAGGTACTATACTACTAGATGTGAGTAAAACTGGAAATTTTCATAATTCTACATCGCATAGTTTCTGAGATTGAAAATCGGGATTAATAGGACTCATTGACTCATCAAAATTATTAGGCACTTCCCATGATGCTAGAGACTTGAAATTTTGCAGGATGATAGATATGAGGGTGTTATTAAAGGAAAAAATAGAAAAATCCTGAAAAGTTGTGTTTGACGCCGCTTCCGGGGCGGGGGCGTGCCAGTTTTGTACTTCCTTCGGAATCCCATCATTCCGTCCAAAACCCCTGATGTGGGGTATCAAATGAATCGTCTCGGTATGAAGAACCTGTAATTGATAACATTTAGTTTTAAGGAACATTTAGGCGCATATAGGCTCGGTCAAAATCTTATACCAGCTGCCTTTCTGTATGTTTGTTCCTTATACAAATCCGAACCGTTTGACCGATTTTGACCAAACTTGGGACAGGGATCGGGCTTGATACGGCGAGAATCATAGACTAGGTTAAATTGTCTATCAGCTGTCTGTCTGTCTGTTTGTTCCTTATACAAATACACACCGTTTTTGACCGATTTTGACAAAATGTGACGCACATGTCGGTCTTTAACCGGGTAGTGTCATAGGCTAGTCAAAATCGTCTATCAGTTGTCTGTCTGCATGTTTGTTCCTTACACAAATTCACACCATTTGACCGATTTTGACCAAACTTGGCACACAGGTAGGCCTTGGTCCGGGGAATGCACTACGCTAGGTAAAAAAGGTCTTTCAACTGTCTGTATGTATGTTTGTTCCTTATACAAATTCAAACCTTTTGGCCTATTTTGACCAAACTTGGCACGCAGGTAGGTCTTGATACGGGAGTGTCATATTACCTATGACGTTTTCTACTTTTTGTTCATTACTTAGAAGACCTCATAGTTACTTACTAAGAACAGTAAAGACAATTCAACTGACCTTTAAAAACAACAATAAAAATACTTATATCCAGTTACTAAAATTATCACTTTCCTCCACCAGGTATATTCTTTAACTTGGCAATGTTTTATTTGTGCCGAAATTATCTTTAGAGAGCAAAAAAAAACATTGCCAAGTTTAAGAATATACCTGGTTGAGGAAAGTGATATTTTAGTAACTGGATATAAGTATTTTTATTGTTGTTTTTAAAGGCCAGTTGAATTGTCTTTACTATTCTTAGTAAGTAACTATGAGGTCTTCTAAGTAATGAACTTGGACATTTCTTTCTTGTATCATCTCTTGTATTGGCAAATATTTTTGGTTGAAAATATGGTGCACTTAATACACCAACTCATACTACTTTTTTTTGGAGTGTAGGATGGTAAGGCGTTTTTTGGGGGTTTTAGGAGGAGATATTTCTCGCTTTTTGGGGAAGGGAGTGTTTCTTTGTGAGAGGAGGAATTTGGCCTCTACTTCACATTTATGTTTTTTTTTTTTTTTTTTTTTTTTGGGATAGGTTATTTACAGCAAATTATTCAATAATGTAGTCTACACTACAAAAATTCTGAGGAAAGTGCTTAGTTATGCAGCTCCTGCGTGACGGACTTTTTTTTTAACATTAGATTTTCACATGTTAGATTCCTTTTTTTTAGCAAGTTAGATTTTAACATTACATTCACGTTGCTTCCTATTATGTAGTTAACAAGCTTTGGGGCTTAGCATATTCCATTTTGGTTTGCGAGAGTTCGAAATTAAGCATATCCTGGCCTACTTTGCAGGTGTTAGGACTGATCATATCCTAGTTTGGTTTGTATGTTTGAGGATTGAACATAGCCTAGTTTCGTTTGCAAGTTTTAGGATTAAGAATATTGCAGTTTTGTTTGTAAGTTTGAGTATTGGGCATATCTTAGTAGTTTTTTAAGTTTTATGAATAAAAATATTCTATTTTAGTTTGTAAGTTTTAGGATTGAGCATACACTATTTTAGCGCGTTTCCTCCCTATAAAATAGTTAGGAATCCTAGTTTTCCTAACTAATTACCAGTTCGGATATATGAGGCGTCTAAAATAAAAAAGTCCGACTCGCAGGAACTGCGTCATCTTAGCGCGGTTCCAGTTCTTTTTCTTTTTTTTTTCTTTTTTTTACGGCTCATCTACATCTAGGTCATTAGCGCCGACATCTAGGGTTTAGCGAGGAATTTTACCAGCGAGCCGTGGGATGATAAAATTCCTGCCGGAGGTTGGGAATCGAACCCACCATCTCCCGCTTATGAATCCAAGGCGCTAGCCATTAGACCACGGGAGACCCCGGTTCTTGTTCATATCCCTATTCTCATTTGAAAAGCATAGAATAGAAACAGATAATATTTTCCTCGGCCTTTGTTCAAAGGGTTTTATGGCTATACCTGGGGTTAGGGTCGGGTCCGCAAGACCCTAGAAACCTCTTCTAGCGATACTTCATTTCATACGTTTCAATGAATTGGAAAATATCAAAAATATTCACATATTCCTGTGTTCTTTTACTATAGTAATAATTCTACAGATAAAATCAATTACAAAAATAAAATAAAAAAACCAACAGCATAAAGGCAATTGAAAATATTCAAAAGACGTCATCGAATCTTTTTCTCTTGGCAAGCTATGTTTCTAACAATGAATTGTTTTTCTTATTTTGCCTAATCTGTTTTATTGTAAAATACATTATCCAAATATAAGCAATTAAAAAATAACAAGGAATAAAAACAGACAAAAAGAACAGTTCGAATAAGCAAAATCCATTACTTTAATGTTTTAAGCACTTATTTCTCCGATTGACATCGCCTAATCAAAACTTTCATCAGAACCTTTTTTGTAGAGCATTTAGTAAGCTTTCTAATGGTATTCTTTCGTTTGCCAAGATTCTCAACCTTTTTCGAGATATTAAGGAAAATATACAGAGTTACCAAAACTTTTTATGTCTGTTAATAAAATATTTTATTCTAACCCTTCCTTAACTCCAAACGTAACCAAAATTTCAACATATTAGTTTTAATAATAGTAAAACATGCAGAAAATGTTTCAACTGAATCCCATGGTGCTAAGTACCCAAACCAAAAACGGTATTCAAAAAGTATTTTTCCAATTTTCTCAAAAACGGTTAAAGCTATCGCCTTGAAAATGGTTTCATTCGTTTTACTAGCCAAAGAAGCCTAAAAAACGAGTACTTACAAGCTTATGAACTCAAAAACGTAAGCGTTACGATTTTTTTTGCGCGAATTTCGCCCCAAACGCCATCTTCCAGTGGGCGGATTTTGCTGGTTAACGAACTTGACCTTTCAAATTGGACGACAGATTTTCGTACCAAATTTCATCAAAATCGGACCATCAGGGAAGCCAGCAATCCGCGAACAGACATATATATATATATATATATATATATATATATATATATATATATATATATAAATAAATATATACATATATATATATATATATATATATATATATATATATACAAATTTTAACCACCGTTATTTTCGGTCTCTAGGGGTTCTGAAACGCGAAATTTTCTAGTCGGCACTTCCGGAATGTTTCATTGTATCAACCTTATAAGCGGGGTTCCTTCCTATGGGGGAGGGAGGAACCGCGCTAACAAGACATCATTGAAACCAATTTTTCCAGGAAACACCAAAATCTGAACAAGTCTTATGTTTAATATCATACACTTGTATAATTTTCTTTAAAGTTGTAAGCGTCACAGAAGAATAGTTTTGAGGAATTTGAGAAGTTAATCTGTTATATTATATATTTTGCAGGAATTTTTATTTTTAATGTGACTTACTTAGTTTTAAAATTCGCTGATATATGTCTTATTTTGAGGCCAACTTTTCAGTTCAGCATTAAAAAACACCATGATCTATTGAGTTTTGAAAATCCTTTTCTTTACCAGTATATAGAGGACATTTTGAACTTTTAAAATCAATTGTTATCTGAAAATCGTAAAAGGAGTGATTTTTTTTTTTTTTTTTTTTTTTTTTTACGGCGCATCTTCAACTTGGCCATTAGCGCCGGGCTATCTATAGGTTGCCACCCTTTTATAATGCCAACAGCACGTGGCCTGTCACCCATTCAGGTACTGACCACGCCCGACGTTGCTTAACTTCGGTGATCTGCGGGAACCGGTGTATTCAACGTGGCTATGGCCGTTGGCGTAAAAGGAGTGATGTGGGTTGTTTTGATTCTAAACGGCTCATATATAAAAGGTGGATTCATTTGAAACTTTATCTACATATTTTATATTCATACGAACTGAGGTATTTAAAATATGATTAGGTTTGGAGCTAATGAAGTTTTAGAAACACTATTAACAGACAAGCATTTTTGGAATTTTCGTATATTGTTTTAAATATATTGATCAGAGTTGAGCACTATTGAATATTTTTTTTTATTCCATAATCATTTAAATAATTTTTTATTGAATAAGAATTTATTCATTGATTACGTTATTTCATGATGATTCAATGCTTTGGCTCATTATTCAATAAATTTTTATTGAATAAGAAATTATTCAGTTATTCATTGTCTAATTTTTCAGTGAAAAAAAAATCAATTCCATTAAAAACATTTTTCATTTTTTTATTCATTACATCATTTTTATTGAATAAAAAGTTTTATTCAATAAATCATTGTTATTCAATAATGAGTAAAAATAAATAGTTTGTTATTCATTGAATTGACTGAATAATGAATGAAAAATTGTTTATTATTCAGAATGAAATATAGGATTTATTCATTATTCATTATTCAGAATGATTTTTGCCCAAACCTTGATAAGGGCTGGGAAATCGTTGTTTAAGGTAGTGAACTGATCCAAATCAGAAATTATTTAACAAGTGTCGAATCGTATATTCGTATCTGTATATATGACAATGTCTGCAGATGTATGTATTGGGTTGAGATAGAAGGTATACGTGCGGCCGGACTGTCAAAGCAGTCAGAGGTAGCAAGCGATGCTAGTGAAGTGGACAGAACAGCCTATTGAAGCAGGCAGGGACAATCCATTGGCTAGATTTCCGTCAGATACAGCTCTAGAATCGATTCCACTTCAGCTCGTATATATCGAGTCTTGTCCTATTCTCGATTACTATTCCTAATCGTGGATAACTGCCAGAGCAGTCGGTTGCTTGTTGGAGGAAATGTGGCGTTGCCTTCTGCTAATTCAGCTTCATATCGACGCCTGACCTGAAACTGTCATTTATAAGTTAACTAGCTGTTACCCGGCGTGCCATGCTACACCTACTTTCTGCATCTATAAAAGCAAAAATAAATTAGGAACCAAATAATTAATGTTAAAATCAAATTACGCAAATCTGTAACTATTTGGGTTCATTGTTTTGAACTCGTGATCTCCGAACTGTGAGACTCCCTGTGTCAAGACCTACCTGTGTGCCACGGTTGGTCAAAATCGGTGAAACGGTGTAGATTTGTATAAGGAACAAACATAGGGACAGACAGCTGGTAAACGTTTTTGACCTAGCCTATGACACTCCCCGTATCACGACCTACCTGTGTGCCACGTTTGGTCAAAATCGGACGAAGGGTGTGTATTTGTATATGGAACAAACATACATACAGACAGGTCGTAGACATTTTTCACTTAGCCTCGAGACGTCCCGTATCAAGACGTACAAGTATTCCAAGTTTGGCCAAAATCGGTCAAAAGGTGTGGATTTGTATAAGGAACAAACAGACAAACAGACAGACACGTGATTTTTATATATATAGATATGCGCTCAAAGTTAACCAATCTGTTGCTACTAACGCAGATGGGAGGCCCGGTGGTAACACTCAGTGCCGGTCGTGGGTTCGATTTCCACTATGGGATGGTGACTTTTCTTTAGAAAAAAAGAAAAGGCTAGAAAAGGGTGGTAACCCATAGATAACCCGTCCCGAAATTCTTGGTTAATGATAAAGGACGTTAAAATTTAAATTAAAACTATCACAGATCTGTGATTCTGAACAACTGGTGCTCTCACATATTTTGACCGGACTCAGGACCGTCGTCTAGAAGCATCTAAAAGAACTAGTAGACTCCTAGAATTGCCAGTAGATTTAGGATTAAGCAGATAACGGTTTGATTAGTAAGTTTAAGGAGTGAACATATTTTTGTTTGGGTTTTTCAAGTTCTAGGATTGAGAATATCCTACTTTAGCTCCTTTCCTCCCTCTAAAATAGTTAGGAATCCTAGTTTTCCAAACTACTTTTCTGTTCGGGGACGCTTAAATTTAAGTTAATAAATAAATTATATTCATATGTTGAGATAACCTCAGGAAGCAGCTTTCTTCCTTACACAAAATGAAATGACGCGCAAATAAAGATCACGACTAACCTAAGGAGCTCACAAATGAATGTGTTTATGTTGACTTGTACAACATTCTCTCTAGAAATGTGAAAGGTTGCCAAGGAGACTGGAATGAATGAACGTCCCTCCCCCCTTGGCAACCGTTCCCACGTCCATTCTCAAGAAGCGAGCTGATACAAGCTCCATTCTGAATGCCTCTTCAATGAACGACAACAATCCCTGACAGCATTCTTCGCGCCTTGAGGCGGGAAAAAGCATCAAATAAATAAGGACGGATTGAACGAGAAGACTAGACATATTGTAAATAATGTGAATATCTGGAACATAGCAGAGGATCGTAAGAGACTCATTAATTTGCCCGAAGCGAGCTAATTCTGAAGCAAGGGACCGGAAGCCGTAACTTAGGGTATGGAGGATATAAATACCACAAGCTAGGAGGTTCTTCTCGATGCTGTTCGATAGGGTTTGGGTCATCTTCTCTTATTCGGCTTTATATAGCAGGCAAAGAAAAATATTTCAGTAGATAGATATTTGGGAATTCTTTAATTTCTGTACAATTTTTTTAAAATATATTTATAAGTGCTAGAGTAGAATTCATTCTTTAGCAAAGCTACCATCTCGTGCACCTTATAACCAGCTATCACAACATCTTAGAACCTACTGACACAATACCTAATAACAAGCTTACACACATCCTTACAACCAACAGACGCAACTCCTTATAATCAGCTAAGACAATCCTTTGAATCAGACAGGATTAATTATTTAACCAAGATCTCACCCGATCAAACAATCCGGAAAAATGTAAACATTATAAACGGAAACCGGTCCGAAACGGTCCGTTTCCGTACATATCCCTAGTGATACTATCAAAGGAATAGAAGAATTCATTGACAATTTTTGATCTTTCGTGAAAAACATAAAATAAAATCTCGAAGAGAAGGAAGATAAGCCAAAACAGGAAATTGGCAGTATCATAGGGGGAAATGACTGACCTCGACTTCTCACGGTCGCTCAAGTATAACACTATAACCAAAATGCTCAAGTATAACACTATAACCAATACGCTCAAGTATAACACTATAACCAATACGCTCAAGTATAACACTATAACTAGAGCCCGGAAGTTAGGCATTTATTTTTGGTTAAAATAGGCAGGCAAAAAGGCAGTTAAAATACTGAAAATAGAACCTACTGACACAATACCTAATAACAAGCTTACACACATCCTTACAACCAACAGACGCAACTCCTTATAATCAGCTAAGACAGTCCTTTGAATCAGCTGACACATCTCCTTACAACAATCTGATACTTCTCCTTACAATTAGCCACCATATCACCTTACAGCCAGTTGACTCATCTCCTTACAACCAGCTGACACATCTCTTTACAACCAGCTGCCATTGGTATCGTCTTACAATAAGCGGACTCAACTCGTTACAACTAGCTGGTAAAACTCCTTATAATCAGCTGAGAATCTCCTTACAACAATCTGATACTTCTCCTTACAATCAGCTGCCATAACACCTTACAACCAGCTGACTCATCTCCTTACAACCAACTGACGAAACTCCTTATAATCAGCTAAGACAGTCCCCTGAATTAGCTCAGACATCTCCTTACAACAATCTGATTCTTCTCCTTAGAATCAGCCACCATATCACACGACAACCAACTGACGAAACTCCTTATAATCAGCTAAAACAGTCCTTTGAATCAGCTGACACATATCCTTACAATCAGTCCCATACGCATCGCATTATAATAGGCGGCCTCAAATCGTTACAACCAGCTGACGAAGCTCCTTATAATCAGCTGAGACATCTCTTTCAGCTGAGATCTCCTTAAAATCAACTGCCATATCTTCTTAAAACCAGCTGACACATCAGCAGACAGTCAGCTCTTTAATACCCAAGCACACTTCTCCTTAGAACCAGCTAACAAATCTCCTAACGACCAGCTGACGCAACTCCTTACAATTATCTGATGCTCAGTCTTACATTAACTTGATACATTGCCTTACAATCAGCCGCTATATCGCCTTACAATAATAAGCCAAATCGTGTTACAACCAGCTGACACAACTCCTTATAAATTGCTGAGACTCTTCTTACCACCAGCTAACAAATCTCCTTACAACCAGTTGACACATCTCCCTACAAACAGCTAACTAATCTGCTTACAACCAGCTCTCGAATCTAATCTCTAATTTTTGTATGTCTATTACGACAAATTATGAAACAAAAAAAATTAATAAAATAAAAAAACCAAAATAAACATTTCAGTAGCTACATTAAACTTTAACGTCGTTTTTCTTAAAACTATGTTTTTGAAAACGGGCGATACGTAAGCGCCTTTAATTATTACCCGATCAACTTCAAATTTTAAATACAACTTCCTAATGATATTTGCTAGTAACATAAGTAGGGCTGTTTGGATTCATTGAATTATAACCGTTTTTTTTAAATGAAAAATTGTTAATATTTCTTAGAAATTCTACATACTTTACTATATTTTACCTTCTTCATTCAAAATAAATTTATTTTTTGTTCTAAAATATGTATTATCGCCCGTGAAAAATGAAGGTGTCCTTTTGTCAAAAACAGTCATCACTATGTTTTCGAAGAATTAAAACTTATTTTTTTGTAGATACTTTAACATCCCAAATGAAACTTATGATAATAATTTAAAAAAATTGCGTTATTTGTTATTCATAAATTGGAGAAAATTACTTTGATTGTTATTAAGGTAGTATTAGTCCTTAAGGTAGTATTAGTCCTTAAGGTAGTATTAGTCCTTAAGGCAGTATTAGTCCTTAAGGTAGTATTAGTCCTTAAGGTAGTATTAGTCCTTAAGGTAGTGTTAGTCCCTAAGGTAGTGAAACGTGTAGGGAAATAATTGTAATTTTAAAGAAAAAAATTATTGCTGTTTTGATATTAGACATTCTACAAAGAAAGAAAAGAAAATATGTTTAATTGGAAAAGTAGTTCTAAAACAAGAAAATAAAATAATTTGTACGGAATTTAATCTCCGTCAGGGGGAAATATAATACAACCATATGCAAAGCAAAGGTATGGGCTAAATAAATTGTTTAAACAATAAGGCCGTGTAATTAGACGATGAAAAAGGCGGGAGATTGAAAGGGCTCCCGCGCAAAAGTGCATAGAGGCCTGCATCTTTGCAATTCCGTCGGTGCGTAGCATTTTAATTAAGAGAAAACTTGCTGAATGACATTTCCTTGACTTTTATCCGGATGAATGGAAGAGAAACTGCTGACGGGATGTGTTTAATTCCATTAGCCGATACTCCGGGGCCGGGAGCTCTTTCAACGGTATCGGTCATGGAATCCTGAGTAGGATATCAAATCGATACTCACTCTCTGTATCTGGATACTTCACTACTCACATGTCACAATTTTCACGGATTAACTATTTAACCAAGATCTCACCCGATCAAACAATCCGGAAAAATGTAAACATTATAAACGGAAACCGGTCCGAAACGGTCCGTTTCCGTACATATCCCTAGTGATACTATCAAAGGAATAGAAGAATTCATTGACAATTTTTGATCTTTCGTGAAAAACATAAAATAAAATCTCGAAGAGAAGGAAGATAAGCCAAAACAGGAAATTGGCAGTATCATAGGGGGAAATGACTGACCCCGACTTCTCACTGTCGCTCAAGTATAACACTATAACCAAAATGCTCAAGTATAACACTATAACCAATACGCTCAAGTATAACACTATAACTAGAGCCCGGAAGTTAGGCATTTATTTTTGGTTAAAATAGGCAGGCAAAAAGGCAGTTAAAATACTGAAAATAGGCAATACTTTAGTTAAAATAGGCATTTATTAGGAGTGAAGGCAAAGATGAATCTTACTCATTATTAGAGCCCGGAAGTTAGGCATTTAATTTTGGTTAAAATAGGCAAGCAAAAAGGCACTCGAAATACATAAAAGTACTTTAATTAAAATTGGTATTTACAAGGAGTGAAGGCAAAGAGGAATCTCATTCCTAATTATCAATTAAAAGGTGCATTTTAAATACTGTACTTACTCTTACTTTCCCTGATTACAAGCTACAACAAGATGCTTTTTTAAAGTATCAACTGTCATAGACAGACGCTTGTCAGAAAGAATGTTTTTCATCATGGAAAAGGAACGTTCTACTTCCACTGAAGTGATAGGCGCAAATTTGAAACGAGCTACATCGAAAGGACACATGCCAGTTAAAACAGAATTTTCGCCTTTCAGAACATTACGAATGTTCTTAATTTTTTCGATGTCCACATTAGCACTCAGAACACGTTTAACTTTTTCCCTGACACTCTTTCCTTTTTCTCCTGGTGTTTGGAGCAGTTGATTTACAGCATCTTCGAAGATCCCCATAGATGATACCAGCGAATCATCTCTTTTCTCTAACTTCAAGATTGCTTCCGGTATCACACTATAATGTGCTTTTATAAATGCCAGATCATTGCTAAGCTCTTCTTGGTCCAGCAACTTTTTTACCTCGCGAACTGAACTAACTTCGTCTACTGATACTGCATGAACTACCTCACGTATCTTGTCCAAGTTGTTGCAGTAATATATTACTCCTGAGATCCAGGTTCCCCATCTGGTAAGAACTGGCTGAGGAGGTAAAGCCAGCTCTGGTGCTATGTCCTTAAAAACCCGGATTCGAGAGGGTGATTTTAGGAAGATTTTCTTGGCGTTAGAAACTAATTTATCCACGTGAGGATAAAAACTTCTTATGTCTTAAATAAATCTAGGATAAATACTGTTGATCCTAGATTTATGTTTCGTTGTTGCGAAATGTTGAGTAATAAAATACTGTTTATCGTGATTGATAGATTTTTCACAGACTTTGCAGAAGAGTATAGCTCCATCAGTGGAAAGTAAATCCGAACCGAATTCGCGAACATAGCTATGTAATTTACCACGCAACGATGAAACTTTCGGCATGATAAATAAGTGAGAACGAACAAACGAGCTGTCTTTAAGAAGTTCAACAGTAGACTAACAGCTTATTTTATAATTGTCCTGTTAGAGGGAAGTTATTTCCTCCCTTCCTCTCCAATATCTTAATTTTTTTTTTTTTTTTTTTTTTTTTTTTTTTTTTTTTTTTTTTTTTTTTTTTTTTTTTTTTTTTTAACGGCGCATCAACAAATCGTGGCTATTAGCGCCGGGCATCCAGAGTGCAGCCAGGAATTTTCTCAGCGAGCCCTGAGATGAGAAAATTTCTGGCACCAGTGGGGATTGAACCCACCATCTCCCGCTTATGAATCTAGCGCGCTAGCCACTAGACCACAGGAGACCCCTGCAATATCTTAATATTTCGAAATCCGGAGTACCAGTTAACTAACCATCGTCACAGCAAAAGGGGTGTGAGGAAGAAGAAGTGACGTACTTCTCTCATCCTGTCTCTATCCTGGTATTCATTATTCTTCATCATTCCTTCTACTAAGGAAGGATCTGTTATTTATAGAGGTTAAATCCATGGGTTGGGAAAATGAGCTCTCGAATAGATATTTGTGACGGATATATGTAATTTAACTTGTGCAAAATTTTTTGCCTTCGATGAACGGTGCTTTTTAAAATGTTTAAATCCCAGAAAAAAATAGTAAAAAAGGCAAAAAAAGGCATTAAATCTTAAAATAGCCAAAATAGGCAAAATAAAAATTGTCTTTACACTTCCTGAATGCACTGAAACATATTTATTTCTATCTGATTCTTCAATATATCCATTCCGAAAAAAAAAAGGCATTTTGCCTAACTTCCGGGCTCTAACTATAACCAATACGCTCAAGTATAACACTATAACCAATACGCTCAAGTATAACACTATAACCAATACGCTCAAGTATAACACTATAACCAATACGCTCAAGTATAACACTATAACCAATACGTTTCTCATTTTCTTGACTTGTAAAAGAATACTCATTTTACTGTTAAACTCAATTTACGAAAGAAAAAACAACCAATTGAAAAGCTAGTTGAACAAAGACAGAACCCGTTCAAAAGCAAAAAACTAACTCTTTCGAAGTTTAAGCACTTATTTCTCCGATTGAAATCGCCCCATGGAAAATTGATTCAGAACCCAACTTGCAGAGAATTTAATAAGCTTTCGAATGGTCACCTTCCACTTACCAAGATGTCGCAACCGCTTCAGAAAGATCCGAAAACATTTCATGTCTAATAATAAAATATATTTTTTCGAATACTTCATTAACTTCAAATGTAACCAAAAGTTAAATATCTTAGTTCAGATGTATTTTAAACATGTACAAAACGTTTTAATTGAATCCAACGATCCAAGTACCCAAACCAATATTCGGTTATTAAAACCAAAACTATTTTTATTCACCGTTACAGACGGTTACAGATACCATTACCTTTAAAATGATTTCATTCGTTTTCCTATAAACTATAAAACGTAGCCGCTACGATGTTTTTTGCGTGTATTTCGCCACAAAAACAGTGTTCCGGTAAGCGGATTCTGCTTGTTCACGAACAGGACCTTTAAAATTTCTTTATAATCTTTATACCAAATTTCATTAAAATCTGACCATTTATTAGCCAGTGAGAGAGTGAACAAACAAATATATATATATATATATATATATATATATATATATATATATATGTATATATATATATATAAATTGTCCTTGATACGGTATTTCCCGGGTTTGTTAAGGAGAGAAGAAGGGATTAGGCCTGTCAGTTGCAGGAATATCTTCACCGTCTTGGTGTTCCCATGAGTGAACTCCACGCTGCTAATCCACAAAGGTAAAGCTGACACGAAGCTTCTCATATACACTTCCTTTGATTGGATAACTTAATTATATCAATCTTATCTTCGGTTTGTACGTTAGGTATGGATTTATCATACAAATTACACAATATCCTTGAAATATAGGGTGGTCATCAAGGAGGTTATTGCAGGGAAAACCTATTCTCTTCAAGAAGTAATGGAATGGTCCAAGTCAAACATCACAGACATGTCTAAAGATGAAGCAGGCATTACCGTTGTCTGTCAATCTTAACGATTCTTCGAGCGGAACAAGAAGCTTACTTCCTCGTGTGCATATAGGCGGAAGGAATCAAACGCCAAGCAGATCCGAGAGGCTAGAGACACAGGAGGTCTAAGATTAACAGGAGGAAATCATTCATGATCAGCTTAAAACATATACTGGAACATAAATTGGATCTATGTTCCTAAACATAATATTCCTTGAAGAATCAAGTAAACATTTCATTGCAGAGCTCCATACTAACAAATATTAAGTTAAATCTAATGTAACGCGAAAAATTTAGCGAATAAAGATAAATCTTAGCATAAAGCAACAATCCGTATTCTTGTTAATCTCAAATGTTGGTGTCTTCTGTAAAAATATATTAATTTCTCCCATTATTTTTTTTTTTTTTTATTTATTTATTTTTTTTTTTTTACGGCACATCTACATCTAGGTCATTAGCACCGACATCCAGGGTGTAGCGAGGAATTTCACCAGCGAGCCGTGGGATGTTAAAATTCCTGCCGGAGGTTGGGAATCGAACCCACCATCTCCCGCTTATGAATCTAAGGCCCTAGCCATTAGACCACGGGAGACCCCTTCTCCCATTATTATTATTTAAAAAAAAAAAAAATGAAATATAAGACGGAGACAGAATGACTTACATCTCATGTAGATGTTCTTAAATGATGAGAAGTACTAATAAAGAAATATATTTAATAGATTATTTCATAATCCTAATAAATTGAATAGAAAAATATGTTATAATAATGTTGCCGCTATATAAAGTATACATTTGATAATAAAAATTGAATAGTGTAAAATAAATTAACTAGAATTTAATTTTAATTGAAAAAAATTAGGTTATTAAAATAAATGTTCCTTAAAGATATTTGCATTAGAATATACATAACTTATTTTTGATTTGATTGATTTATTTATGGAAGTGCCATTAATTTAGTAAAATAATTCAAAACAGATGTTTCAAACAAAGGAGCTTGAACTTGCTTAACGACAACATTTATTTTACAAAGAATTTATAGGCAATAATCTTTTAATAACAAGTTTTGTAGATCATTAGAAATATTTCTGACGATATATTCTTGTTTCTGTTCCATTCAAAATTAAAAGTATTTTATGAAGTTTTTAATTAGTACAATGTTTCTTATTATTGGCCCAGTAGTGTGGTTAACTAGCATTAGTTTGGCATTATTGTGTTAATTTATTAATAAAGACTTTATTGTCATTCAAGATTTGTAAATATTAGGTTTATTGGTATTATTGTAACTAGATTAAAGCAACTAACCATAGGAACTAACAAAATTATATGGTAACCCTCCCATGCTAAAAGATTCAAATCTTGAAAGCATTAAATAAAATAAATAAAAAAAAAAAAAAAAATATAGGGTGGTCCAATCGGAATGCACGATGTTAATTGTAAAATAAAACATGTATTTTTCAGAGAATTATCTTAATGTTTTTTATTATGATACAAGATTATGAAAATTAGGTGTGACACAAAATATCGGGCAAATGCTCGCCAAGGCTTCGTTGGCATACCTCCGGTGGCTCCGATGGGCCATATTTTCAATGACTCTGAGACATAATTAGAGTTCCTAAGTTGTTAATGTTCCTAATTATATCATATTTAGCTGTTGAATTGTCCTTTGCTTCTTGATGTACGCTTTATCAACCATTCAGCGTATTGACGACGCTTGAAATGGTCAGTAAGCTTTATTTATTTATTTATTTTATTTGCTTGAAGAGCTTCGCAACAAGGGTGATCTGCTCAAAGAAAATTACCAATAAAAATAATAAGGAAATACTTTCAAAGGACCCCGCCCTTTCCTAATGGAAAATGGCTTTCGGTCAAATTGAACGAAACTATGCTCGTTGGATAGAGAAAGTCTTTCTGAACGAAAGTCTCCATGGGCACAAAACCCGAAAGTTAAAACTTTTGGTACTTTTGGGTAACCGAAGTTTTGCATTTTTAATTTTTGCAAAATCTCGAGATCTCTGTTTGAATTGTTTCCCAATCCATTTGGCAGTAAAAAAAAATACGTATCAATTATTTTACGAAGACCTTTCGAACGAAACCACATTTGACACTCCTACCCCCCCCACCACCAACGGGGGCGGGAGGAAGCTTTTTTTTGCAATTATCGTGTATCCATTATCATTTGAAGATCTTTTCGACAGCAATACACTGAAACCTTGTCTCACACCCTTACCACACCCCCAACCCCTTGGGATATGCTCGTCATAATCAAAACATCAAATATCCGACTTCTTACTTGCTGAATCATACGTTATATGCAGCTGATCGATAGCAAACGAAAAGACAAAACAGTATACAGTAGTCTAAGAGACAAAAAGCGGCCCTTTTCAGGGCTACTAATGTTAAAGTCTGATAACAGAACACCTTTTTTTTTTGCGAAAAATGGCCTTTTTTTTTTAACATACGAGCTAGAGGTGGGGTTGGGGTGGGGGTGGGGTAAGGGTGTGAGACAAGGTTTCAGTGTATTGCCTTCGAAAAGATCTTCAAATGATAATGGATAGACGATAATTGCAAAAAAAGCTTTCCCCCAATCCCCGTGAGTGGAGGGGGGGGGGGGGGGGTAGGAGTGTCAAGTGTGGTGTCGTTCGAAAGGTCTTCGAAAAATAATTGATACGTATTTTTTTTTTACTGGCCAAAAGGCTTGGGAAACCTTTCATCCAGAGATCTTGAGATTTTGCAAACATTAAAAATGGAAAACTTCGGATACCCAAAAGTACCAAAAGTTTTAACTTTTTGGTTTTGTGCCCATGGAGACTTTTGTTCAGAAAGACTTTCTCTATCCAACGAGCATAGTTTCGTTCAATTTGACCGAAAGCCATTTTCCATTAGGAAAGGGCGGGTCCTTTACATTCATAATTAACATTGATTGTTCATATTTATAAAAAAAATATATACATGTATATATATATATATATATATATATATATATATATATACGTGTGTGTGTGTGTGTGTATACAAAACAAAATAAGTAGCAAATAATAAGTAATAAAATAATGGTATGATTGAAATCATAATACAAATTTATATAATAATATAAGTAATTTATATAATAATAATTTATAAAATAATAATGAGGTCGTCCTTCCTTCGCCCTTGTTGCGAAACTCAACAACAATAAATAAAAAAAATAATAAGTAGGACCTAGCCTAAGGAAAATAAAGACACACAAAAAAAAAAAATCTCAATAGCTACTTTCCTTCGGAGGAGAGTACTAAAAGACAAATTGCTCTAAAATTATTTTGACATCAGACATGTTGACTTTGATTTTAATTGTGCGTTACTTGTAATAAAGTTATATTTCGTTGTATGTACAGTAAGCATTGGCTATTGGGTCAATTGAACCTTCTAAGCGTGTAAATTCCAATATTTATTCAACGTTTGTATCATTAATGTTGGTAAGATGTTCAATTGTTAGTAGAGGTTGACCTTAGTCAAACTATATTCTGCTAAAAAAAATTGATATTGCTTAAATATGTACAGAAGATAAAAATAATACCTTTCACGACCAACCTTTTCTGTGGCACATTATGTTCTTTCAATCTTTCGATTCCCCCCCCCCAAATAAAACATATTTTCAAAAAAAGATGCTAAATTTCAGGCTCCTCCCAAAAACATTTTGCCTATATCTCTGTAAGTTAAAACGGCCAATTTTTTTTTTTTTTTTTTTTTTTTACGGCGCATCTACTTCTAGGTCATTAGCGCCAACATCCAGGGTGCAGCGAGGAATTTTCCCAACGAGCCATCAGATGAGAAAATTCCTGCCGGAGGTGGGGATCGAACCCACCATCTCCCGCTTATGAATCCAATGCTAACCATTAGACCACGGGAGACAAACGGCCATAATTAAACGAAAATAAGCACAGTTGGAAAGTGCGAGGGTATTATTAGGTTCTTGACAAAGTATTAAGAACCTAAAACTTGGCCCAATACTATGACATCATAACTTTCATAGGCAAACTATTTTTTACTTGGCCTATTTTTTCAATGCTAGCTTTTTTTTGGGATGGATATCAATAATTTTCGTAAGTGAATTTTGAGTTGGCGCCGTTGAAGTTTGGCTTAAGGTGGATTACGCGGGGACATGACGCTTGGTAGTGCTTCGAGCTGTTTGTCGGGTATTTTTGTTTTTATAATAAAATTCCTGGGGGAAGGCCTTAACTCATTATTTGTATATTTTTGGATTTTCTCCTTTAGTTATAGGTTCTCCTTACCGGGACGATTCGTTTGATTCCACACATGATGGTTTTCCGAAAGAAAAACAAGCACTTATTTTCCGATTGACATCGCCTAATCAAAACTTTCTCCAGAAAGTTTTTTTTTAAAGCATTTAGTAAGCTTTCTAATGGTAACCTTCCGTGTACTAATATTCTCAACCGTTTTCGAGATATTAAGGAAAGTATACAAAGTTACCAAAACTTATCATGTCTGTTAATAAAATATTTTATTCTAACCCTTTCTTAACTCCAAACGTAACCAAAATTTCAACATATTAGTTTTGATGAAATTTGAACATGCAGAAAATGTATCAACTGAATCCCATGATTCTAAGTACCCAAACCAAAAACGTTATTCAACAACTATTTTTCCAATTTTCTCGACAACGGTTAAAGCTATCGCCTTACAAATGGTTTCATTCGTTTTTGTAGGCCCAGAAGCCTATAAAACGAGTACTTGCAAGCATATGAAGTAAGCGGAACGATTTTTTTTCGCGCGGCATTCGCTCCAAAAACCATGCTCCGGTGGGCAGATTCTGCCGGTTAACGAACTTGACCTTTCAAATTATACGAAAGATTTTTGTACCAAATTTCATCAAAATCGAGCCATTATTCGCTGACGTACTCGTATACCGCGAACATACATACATATATATATATATATATATATATATATATATATATATTTATATATGTATATAAATTTGAACCACCATCATTTTCGGTCTCTAGGGGTTCTGAAACGCAAAATTTTCTAGTCGGCACTTCCGGATTGCGTCATGCGATCAACCGTATAAGCGGGGAGGAACCGCGCTAAATGGACAAAACGAACCCCCTCCCGCCCTTCGGAGCAGGATTAAACACAACTTTTCAATTGTTGCATTTAATGACGCCCTATTGTCTATCATCCTGAAAAATTTTAGGTCTCAAGCTTTTCGGCGAGTGCCTAATAATTATGATGAACGAATCGTATAAAATCCTATTTTCCATCGCCTATATCTAAGAAAAACTTCTAGAACTATAAAATTTTCTAATTTTACTCACATCTATCAGTAGAATACCTGTATAAAATATCATGAGTTTACCTTCAACTGATTCGAAGTTATGAGAGGGTAAAAATCGGCTCTAAGACCTCGTCAAATATACACACAGACCTCGTCTAATATACACACAGACCTCGTCTAATATACACACAGACCTCGTCTAATATACACACAGTGTGCGTAGCACAGTGGTCGAGAGATGGAAAAAACCTCCAAAATCGAAGGTGTTCAATCGTCTTTGAACTAACATTTTTTTATTCCTAATTAGGTGTGGAATACTACTCGAATATTGCTTTTCAATTTTAATAATAGTTCTGACCACAAAACACCTTTTTGTTGACCGTTTTCTCACCGAGTAAAAATCTCACAGTTATTAGTGAAACTAAAAGAATATTTTATACAATTTTTTTTTATTCCTGAAAAATTGATATTACCCAGGAAGTCTCATGAGTATATGTAGCTTTTAAACGAATTTTCTTTTTTGCCAAAAGGTTCCATGAACTTGGTGCATTTAGGTTGTGAAGATATCTGTAATGAAACTAAATTATCCGTAGTTTATTTGGTGTAGAAGAAAAAAGCAGTTCTTAGCTATCCTCTCCGTTTAGTTTTACCTGAAAGTGCATGGTTTGAAGTTGCTTTCCTATAAATTTGATCGCCGTACTCGGCCGTATGTGTGCACAGCTTAATAAAATTAAGGTATCGATTAGTGATGCGATTATTTTACCAAAGACGAGTTTACCATTACTATTTTCTGCAGAGAGTTGTTGAATATTTTCTGATAGCAAGTAACTGAACTTTTACAGTGAGATCTACCTAATATCTCCTGTAAAAACGTCAAACTTTATTCTTGTAAGCGAAAATGTTAATAAAGAGGGATACGTCGAGAACAGTTAACTGTATTACATTGTTTGTTAATTTATTCAAGTCAACATTCGAAAATACAGTTAGAAGGATACATATATTTACCAATTGAGTAAAATATGGCTTTATTAAATTGAATACTTACTGTTTCTTACGGTTTTCGTAATATAAACCCCTCCAAAAAATCTTCCAAAATAATTATTTTATCAAAATTGTAGCGGTCTCATTCGGCTCAGTACTAGGAAATACCTTTAAAATGATACCAAAATCATAAAAATTCAAGTAACTACAGGTTTTTTCACAAAATCGGGTGTTTGGCACCACTGTGCGTAGGCCGGAAAATTGCCTGGCGCTCTACCTTACGCCTAAATATCCATATTAAGTTCCAAATCCAGTTGTAAGAAGGGATTGGTAAATTTACACTTTCTCATCTAATGACGGTTTTGTCTATTTTTTATGTAAAAAGAATATTAAATATTAATACGACATCATTTCTTGTTGCTTCACTCTCAACCGGAGATCATGTCCTACAGTCTACCTCAAAAACACTCCACTACCAGTATCCAGCGAGGTTCGATATCTAGGATTATACCTTGACAGCCGACTGACATGGAACCCTCACACGAGACTGAAAAGAAAAGAACTGAACAAACGATACGGACTACTTAGGCGACTCCTTGGACCTTCATCTAAATTATCGATACAGAACAAACTAACGATATACAAAACAATTGACAAATTGTTTTTGTTGTTTTGTCAAACAAATCAGTCAACCAATATGGACATACGGAATTGAACTCTGGGGATCTGCGAAAACATTGAACATCAACAGAATACAGGCATTCCAGTCAAACGTCCTCCGTAAAATTGTAAATGCCCCTTTTTATGTATCCAACAAAACCCTACACAATGACCTCAACATTCAATTTGTCCTTGACCTCGCTAAAACCCGTTTCCAAACGTTCCACTCCAAATTGTCTCACCATCCTAATCCTGAAGGTCAATCCTTATCATCCCAATCCCATCCAGACAATCCTCCCAGGCGGCTTAAGAGACAGTGGCCCCGAGACAATTTACTTGCCTGATCCCTCTGGATTCATTGAAATACTTAGTTAAATAACTAGGAAGTGCCAACAATGGTTGGCTTCTTACAAATTATGTACTTATTTTATTTTATTTTAATTTTTTCACCCGTTTTGATCATATAAAGTACATATCAATATCTGTATCAACACACTTGATCATTGTACATTTTATATTTTGTACAGATTTCAAATAAATAAATAAAAAAAAAAAAAAATTATTGTTGTTACAAAGTCCCATTTCACTGTTGTATATCAGCTTTAGCGCCATTTAGACATAACAATGGGAGCACAAAGTCCAAGATATGACGGTTTATTAAAAACTTTATTACGAACAGTAAACTCTTTATCGTGCCATTTTATAACCAGGGGCTTGTCATATCGCAAGTAATGTCTTTGTTATAAAGACATTAAAAAAACAACGAGCTTTTATAAAAATGAAATTTAATATAATACAATTACGACTCCCTACCGTACACCCCCTTTTTAAGGACTATAGTTTCTTTAGGAATGATATTATTAATCGATAAAAATGTATATAAAGAGGATAAAATGGCAGGGCAAAGTTACGATTTAATATGGCGGCCGATAGTTTGAGGGGGTTGTAAAAAAGGATATTGCTTTTTCCGGGTCCTTGGAGCAAATGAGATATAAACCAAAGGATTCAGAGAGGAATTTTTTAATTTGCGGCGAATTCTCTTGAAATTTATGTCCTGGTGTTAAACCCGTTTTATACAAGGATAAAACACGATACAATAGCCGTTAGTATTACATTTATTTAGAACTTTAGTGTATTTTTTTATGTTTCACTAAACCTAATTAGTAAATAGAAGTAAAACAGTTTTAAACAGTCAGGGAATAATTTGGATTCGGCTAGGATAACATCAATACGAATGTAGTAAAAATCTATATTAAGGACGTTTCTGCTACTGTTTGGTAGCCTTCGTCAGCTAAAAGACAAAACAATAAAAATCCGTCACGCAGGAGCTGCATAACTCAGCACTTTCCTCAGAATTGGGTAATGTCGAGTGCATTCCTGAATAATTTGCTTAAAATAACCTATATAGATAATTAAAATAAAAACATTAATAGTTGTGCTCTTTTGCTTTTACGAGCAGCTGTTTCAATTATTAATTTTGTAATTAATTTTTTTCCAGAGTTTTGTGTATGCGGGGTACTACACTACGTAATAAATACACAAAGCTTCACATTTCATCTATTGATCTTGATGAGTTTTGCGAACCTACGTTTGGCGGAAGAATTCAATTCAAACATTGTACAAAGTAACACCCCCCCTGCCCTTCCAATAGACCGATTTAGTTCATTTTCACAACACTTCTTTCTTATTAGATAGCCAGGACGTATAAAGAGATTCATGGCAATACAACAGAAATGACGACCGGTATAAGGAAATTAGTAATTTCTGTCCGGGCTAAACCCCCCCCCCTTCTAGTCAACCGATTTAGTTTATTTTTACAACACATATTTCTCTTCAGTTGAACACAACGAATACCGAGTTTCGTTCAAATATAACAAAAATTACGACTGGTATTGGCAAATAACTACTTTGGCTCTGGAGTAAACCCCCCTCCAGATGGACCGATTTTGTTGGTTAATAAACTCGATCAATCGTTTGATGGGGGAATACTATTTACCAAGTTTCGTGGCGTAAAAACAAAAACTCTGGCCTGTATCGTGTTAACGGACACATATATAACTATATGTATATATATATAGATATATATAATAATTTTAACTGTGGTCGTTTTTGGTGTCTACTAGGTAGGATCGATAAAGATTCGAAGAAATTTTTCAAAAATTCCGTCATGAGTGCAACCTCAATAGCTACTTTCCTTCTGAGGAAAGTGCTAAAACGAATAGTTAAAAAAATATAGAAATATGGTAGATCTACAAATACGAATCACATTTTGCAGTTTACACTAATATGTAACAGAACATTATAGTGTAAGGGACTGATTAGCAAGGACGGGATTTAGAGATATAGACAATGGGGAAATATTTTAGAGAAGCGGAAATTCCTTTTTAAAACTATAATTTACACAGAGGATACAAACATAAATATCATAAACCATTGCTACGATGAGAGAAAAGGTTGAGTGAGAGAGACAGATAGGTAGAGTTATCAAATATGATCATTTGGGGAGATTATAGAGAATTTGGAACTGGCCTACCTCTGAACAGCATCTGGGCCGAAGTCTCAGGAACGGATGCAAACTCTGACCGGTCGGAGGTAAGCCAGCTCTTTTTAAACCCTTTGTACCCCACTCCTGCTTTTGCAGGTGATTGAACTAGAAACTCTTGTCAGGTCTTAGATCTTCCAGGAATCTTACGAATCAGCCACGTGCAGTGCCAACATCCCAGACGCAACGTTTGCGGATTCGTGGTTCTCACATCTCTAGAGATGGACAGCCAAACTTTTCTCTCATCCTTATTCACTTAACAAGGCCAAAGGGAAAACGGGGCCTTACATCACCCCCCGATTTTTCAAAGTCATGTTTCCCTTGGAACATTACTTTACCTTTAACACTACCCATCCTTATGTTACTAATAATAATAATAATAAACAATATTAGTGCTAATAACAATACAGGTGATGCGCTGTAAAAATTAAAATAAAATAAACATTATTGGCATCTTTACAAGACAAAACCTCTCCCTTAGGAGGTAAAAATCCTTATGTTACCATTATTTTATAACTATACCGAACACTGTCGTCACAATCACTGAACGGCTACTACACTTTCGAGCGGTCTATATCCGCTCCGTTATTACAGATACGACACTTTCAGCTGCCGGTCGATGTATTACGAATCCTGCTGCCCCACTTCCTTCCGTTGGCTGCGAGTTTTGGCTGCGTGGTTTCGCACCACGCCGGGATCTGAGTTTTGTAATTAGCAGGCCAGTGGTAAACCCAAGAAGTGCTATTAGAGCAACCGACCCGCCTGCTATCCACAGAAGTTCTCCTTCCTTCCCCTTCTTTTGGGCCGCAAGGATCCGTTCAACATCGCTCCATGTTCCCCATTCAGCCGAAGAGTTATTGGACGCTTCTTCGAGCTCCTTGAGCTCCTTCAAAGTATCCTCCCATACCGCGGGATCATAATCCTCTTTTACTGGCAGGTCCAAGGGTGGTTTGATCGTAACGTTGACCCATTGCAACTGCACCACCTGAGAGGATTCCCCAACGTCGGCTATCGGCAAAAGGCGATAATCAGGTGTCCAAGCTGTGCAACCAGGTGCTATGGTAAGCTGCCCACTTCCATCTAGAACCTGCTCTAGCGATTCTACTCCAGCACTCCCTCTGCATTGGAGATGGAGGCGAGTGGGCTTAGACATGCTATACCACCATAGCTCCTTGTGCTCGTCCCAAATCCATGTGGGTGAAGATCTAGGATTCACCAAAGTCCACGGGCACCATTCCTTCGACGTATTCTCCTGGCGAAACGATGAGACAATACAAGATGGTGTTTGTCCGTGAAAGAACTTGAACTCGGCAGGACAGATCCATGGTATCCCGGGACGACATCTGGCTATATCCTGCTCCTGAAGAATTGAGTAGGCCTTCTCGTTGTGGCTCTCCAAGAAGAACGCCCCCTCCGGCTGAGCTGCAACCATTCTTCCTGTTTTATTCTCCTTAAGAGGCAAGGAGATAACCTGATAAAGCACCATCTCCTGATCCGGAGTTTTTAAAGGCAATTCCACTACAGCTATTACTCCATCATCGGTTGCAATTGCATGTACTTCAGAAATTTGGTAGTAAATTTGGTCATGATATCGGCTTCCCTCCGAGAGGAGTGTCAGTCCAGTTGGCAGAGCCTCTCTTACCTTCCCCAAATTCAGAGTTAACTCTTTAGGACCTAGCATCTCTCTACTCAACTTTCCACTCATCGATGCACCTACTCCATTAAGAACTCTGCGGAATCTAAATAGGAATTCCGTTACTCCAGTTTCTAGGCTTCTGAGGGACGAGGAAAGGTACAGGGAACTTTGGATGAGGTTAGTAACACGCGATATGTTCGTTTGAAGTTGCGCCTCTTTTTGAAAACCTTCCTTCAAAATTCTACGGACCACCCCCAGCGACAACCCTGAAATAAGATATTCAGGAATCATTTTCAGGCAACTTAGCTCTCCTCCTAAGCGGGTATGGGGACCTACGAGAAAAAGTTAATGTTTTCCCCTCTGGTGTCCAAGTAGCATCAGGTTTCCCCTTTGGCTGAGCTTGGCTCTCGCTATCTGAACCACTGGAACTTTCCCCGGAAGTCCCACCTGTCTCAATCCGTCCTTCGTTTCCCTCCCCTTGACTATCCTGGGTTATTTCCCTGTTTTCTTCCTCAGGAGAGGATCTAACGCCCAGAGGGCATGCAGGGTCATTACATTCTGGCGATCTTCCCGCAGCAACCGGACAGTGTCTGTGAATCTCACTCTGCGTTTCAATTTCATCTTGGTCCTCACAAGAGTCGTCTTCTGAGCCATAACAACACCCTGGGTTAATTTCCCATTCCGGCTCCATGACCTCATCCTCCGACCCTTCCACTTCCCGGGTTGCCCCACCTGCCTTCGTCATAACCTTAGGGTGCGAATCCCCTCCTCCCCCCGGGGCCCGTTTTAGCCTATTTATATGAACTACATTCAGAGATCCAGTGGCCAGTCGGATCTCATAGTTCACTCGCGAAAGAACCCTTTCTACTTTGTGTGGGCCTGTCCAGGGACAGTGGAATTTTGGACAATTCCCAGGCTTTACGGCTGGACAATGGAGATAGACCCAATCCCCCACCTCTAGGCGTCGCTCCTTACGCCGGGCATTACAATAATGGGTCCTCATTGCCCAGGCCTTTTCGGCACGACTCAAAGCGTCCTTATAGGCTTCTTTCAGCCGATGCCCTAACTTTTCGACATGGTCCGCTGATTCCGATCCGTCATTGGTTGGACCTACCCAGCAATCAAACGGAGTTACCAATTCTCGCCCAAGCATGAGGTAGTTTGGGGAGTATCCTGTCGACGAATGAGGTATTGCTCGATATGCCATGAGAGCATATGGGACCCACTTATCCCAGTCACGACCGTCTCTTCGCACATATTGGGAT
The DNA here is from genome assembly GCA_946811695.1 of Gonocerus acuteangulatus. Lineage (NCBI taxonomy): Eukaryota > Metazoa > Arthropoda > Insecta > Hemiptera > Coreidae > Gonocerus > Gonocerus acuteangulatus. The sequence goes on from OX328126.1 coordinate 13,591,355, forward strand.
ATCGAATCGGTAAGAGTTCGATGTAACCTCTCTACCATTCCGTTACATTCCGGATGGTAGGCGGTAGTTTGTAATTTCCTAATCCCCAGAGCTCTACAAACTTGAGTAAACAGTCGAGAAACGAAATTTCTTCCCTGGTCTGTTAACAACCTCCTAGGGACCCCATGTCGAGTGATAATATTCTCGACGAGTGCTACGGCCGTTTCTTCAGCTGTTTGCCCCTTCAGTGGTATTCCCTCCGCATACCGTGTAAAATTGTCAATTACGGTCAAAAGGTAACGATGGCCCCTTTTGGAAGTCGGCAAAGGCCCAAATATGTCTAGCGATACCTGCTCGAAAGGCCCTGTGGCCATATAGGGAGCTTCCAGGGGGACCTTTTGAGATACAGGACTTTTTCTGCTAGCGCACGCGTGACACCGTTCCACAAAGGACTGATTAGCAAGGACGGGATTTAGAGATATAGACAATGGGGAAATATTTTAGAGAAGCGGAAATTCCTTTTTAAAACTATAATTTACACAGAGGATACAAACATAAATATCATAAACCATTGCTACGATGAGAGAAAAGGTTGAGTGAGAGAGACAGATAGGTAGAGTTATCAAATATGATCATTTGGGGAGATTATAGAGAATTTGGAACTGGCCTACCTCTGAACAGCATCTGGGCCGAAGTCTCAGGAACGGATGCAAACTCTGACCGGTCGGAGGTAAGCCAGCTCTTTTTAAACCCTTTGTACCCCACTCCTGCTTTTGCAGGTGATTGAACTAGAAACTCTTGTCAGGTCTTAGATCTTCCAGGAATCTTACGAATCAGCCACGTGCAGTGCCAACATCCCAGACGCAACGTTTGCGGATTCGTGGTTCTCACATCTCTAGAGATGGACAGCCAACCTTTTCTCTCATCCTTATTCACTTAACAAGGCCAAAGGGAAAACGGGGCCTTACAATAGTAATAATAACCTCTTGGGGTCTCCCGTGGTCTAGTGGCTAGCGCCTTGGATTCATAAGAGGGAGATGGTGGGTTCGATTCCCACGTCCGTCTGGAATTTTCTCATCTCAGGGCTCGCTAAATCTGTAGATGCGCCGTAAAAAATAAATAAATAAATAATAAATAAATAACCTCTTCTTTGATGTTAGTTACAACTTTGGTCTTTCTCTACCCCCGGCATTCATTGGTGTGAAGTATCTTAGTTATTATTAAAGATTGACGTTGGCCTAGAGATCTGCTGCAGTGACCAAGTGAAGTGTTAGCAATGGCTTTCTCTTTATTCAAGTACGACAATTTTCTGTGGCTCGCCGATCTCTCTTCGACTCCAGCCACTGGTCGGAGCAGAATGGAGCTTGTGTAGGCACCTCTCAACGTCATCTGAGCGTCTTTCTGGTGTTAATCGAGGATGAAGTTGGAAGGCCTTGAGCACAGAACCTTCATACTGTATCATTCATCATATTACCAGATGTATTTATATACAGGATGTAATGATCAATAAAGAAATATATATATATATATATATATATATATATATATATATATATATATATAAATTATTAAAGATTAAAAATATCAATATTGCTTGTTCATTTGTACTTATTTCATTTTGTATTTGTATGTTTTTCATTACACAAGTCAACATTTGATCTTAAAAACACTCGGGCGGGGGGAGGTTTGGTCCCTATAGGGTTTTTGGCATCGCTGATTCCCATAGGACGAGTGGGTCCTTTTATCGTCCACGTTGTTACTGTTATTACCCATCATGTCATAGGCCTTACTATCTTTCTTCAGGTACTGTTTTTCTGTAGAATTTGAGTCATTGTGCGGCCGGAAGGTGTAAATTTATTCACACCATAATAAAACACAATGTTTTTTTTTGTTGAAAAATAAAAACACGGTAACTATTGTGTTTTAAAAAAAAAGTATATTAATGCTACATAAAATAACTCTTAAAAATGTTAAACTTTGGCAAATTTTAGGACTGAAAGGTACCAAATGATCTAAACCAAATTAAAACACAGGGTTTTTAGGCTCTATATGAAGACATTACAAACTATTGTATTACGAAATCATCTATTTCAAAAATTTAAAAAAAAAATAGTCACAAAAAAGGGAGTTTTTTCATATTTGGTCCAATTTCAAAGTCAATGCGCGAACGGAATATGTCAAACGATTTCGATAATAATGTTTTCTTCTCTACATAATTCGCAACTTTCAAGGTCTATTACAACTTCGAAATAAAAAAAATGAATTTTTTCGGCCTACCCTAATATACAGCGGCTTACAGGCGGGCTGTTCAGGTTTAAGGCTGCACCTACATTTGACCCGTATTTCGCCCGATCCGATCCGATCCGATTTCGTTTGATCGACAACGGCCAACAGCGGCCGACGTGAGTGCCTACATTGGTCTCGACCCGATCCGATCCGATTTAGTCACAGCTCGTCAGTAATGACCTCCTAGTGAATGGAAAATGAGTGATTAAGTTAAGAAATACCACCTAATAAGCATAGATACCTTCGAAAGAGAAGTATTGATATTCATATTTTAAAATTATTTATTAGAAAGGTAACTAGAAGGTTATAAGCATTGGGAGGTTATAGACATTAGAAGGTTATAAATATTGAAAGTTTATAGACGTTGTATGGTTATAAACACCTTTCCAAGCAATTTAATAAACAAGGGAAACAAAAAACAAAACTGTGAATTGGAAAAGTTGTTCTAAATGTTATTTCCTTTGATATAAAAAACTATGTATTGTAATCGGTTAAGATTTAGAATCTGTATACCTTTTTGAAACACTAAATGTGGGTTGGCGCCATTTTGTTTTGTCGGTCCGAAATCGATCTAGAAACAAACACGTTTGAATGGCCAAGAATCGGTGGTCGTTGGATTGCATCGGAGCGGGACCAATGTAGGCACCTCCATTGAGATGCATGTGTTTATTTGTCTTCCGACAGTCGGTGGCTGTTGGATCGGATCGGAACGGGTGCAGTGTACGTGCACCCTAACTGACAGGCCTGATTTACCAGGCTCCTTACTTCCTGCTGCCTGTCGGTGTACTCATTTGAGCTTTTCTATGAGCTTCCGTCCTGAACGATGCGAGAGCCGCTCTTTTTGTCACAAAAGCCGGAAAGGACGCAATGTTAGCATCTTTACTTTTTTTTCGCCTCGCGGAAAGCCAGTCTAAACATAGATTTTTACGAAAATTCTGATCGTTGTTTTTAGCAGAATTTCAACTATTTTCTGCCTTCTTATCTGCATCTCATCCTGAATACTTTTTGCATTGAAACTCACTGCGATGATGCAGTTCCTTAGCATTATTGTTAAAACCTCCAATAAATTCCTTGATAAATCATGAGACTTATAAAGCGAAACTAACTTCCACATACCCTGCTGTAGAATATCCCCTACCCCTCCTATAGATTCCACCCCCATTGATAGTCCAGCTACTAGGATCCCAGCTGAAGTGGTTCATTACCCCTACCTCTGCCCTCTATATATATACCAGGGGTATAATAAGAAAGAGGAGTAAAGGGAAGGATTGGTATAGGGCACTATTATGCAGAGCTCCCTACCTGATTAGCTATGGCTGCCTTGCTTCAGAGCATGTATCATCCCCAATCAGGCCTGTCTTGTTACAAACTCCTCTCCACCATTTATCCAAGGTATAAATCAATTTGTTAAACCAGCGAGGACTAATTTCGTTACTACCTTCAAATGTAGTTACCGCCTCTCAACCTCACACTCTCCTGCTTTTAATTTATCGCCAACAGTAGCATTTTATACAGATGGTAATAAAGCAGTTTTTATTCAGTATTTCTAAACATTTTGTTATATATATATATACAGTGGAACATGGATAATTCGAACTTCGATAATTCGAAATCGTGGTTAATTCGAATATTTCTCTCGGTCCCTAGAATTTAGGGCATGAACAATGTAAAAAAATCGTGGTTAATTCGAATAAAATTTTGGATAATTCGAATTTTTTACGAGTCTTTACCAATGGGAGATGTTCGATCTTAATTTTGTTTTTAAATATTGTCCCCTCGGGTAAGAAGTATGGTAAGATACGGATGAAGGGGTTCCGGGACAAGAAGCGCGGCGGTTCCATCTATGAGAGGTAAAAAAAGTGTGTTGATTTGACATGGAATGACTCATAGTCTAGTTCTTGGAGTCTAGGAGTTCTGCAAAGTGGTGAGTCGCGCTTCCTCCCTTCCAGGGGTTGTAGTTACATACACCATCCAGTTTTATCCTAGAATTCCCTTCCACCATCCCTCCCATCTTCCTTTCTTATTCAGTTATAAGTGAGTTATAAGTACAACGACAATCCCATCATTATGAACATACTAGAACAGATACACAGGACGAATAAAGAAATAACAATATATTGGCTCCCAGGACATGAGGACATAGGACAAAGCACTCAAGCTGACGTACTGGCTCGGACGACTACAAGACAAAACCAACTGGACGTACACGGAGTTACATTACAAGATATGCAAACTGAAGCCAGAAGATTTGTTACAGAGAAGTGGGAGCAAGCCTGGCACATGACGACGGATAACAAACTTCGAGAAATCAAACGAACAGTAAGTGAATAGCCTTCAAGCAAAAGGGATAATAGAAGAGACGAAGTGATATTATGCCGCTTAAGAATTGGCCATTCCCGACTGACACACTCTTATCTCATGACAAGACAGGACAGACCAACATGTACACAGTGTAACACACCGCTGACTATAAAGCACATACTGACTGAACGTTTACAGCGACAAAACTATGACTTACCTTACAATATGACTGAATTACTCGGCGATGGAAGCAAACATATAGATGAGATATTGAACTACCTAAACAAGACAAACTTACTAACCAGATTATAACATACATTTAGAAAGGAAGAAGAGTGAAAACAACCCATAGAGATTTGTTTATATATACCATTATTATTTATATAAAAAATATACCATTGTTAATTTATATGTTATATGTGTGTGTGTATGCAGGTGTGTACATGTGTGCATGCATATTTGTATGCATGCATGTATGTATTTGTGTGTATATATATATTGTGACAAAACAAAACTAGCAAAGTTAAATAAAATTCTAGCTAAGCCCCCCCCCCCTTCTTTTTTTTTTTTTTTTTTTTTTTATTAATGTATTTATTCTATTATATCTTTATTAACCTATTATATTATATCTTTATTTATCTTTCTCTATTATATATTTATTAATGTTCTATGATAGTATATCTTTATTAAGGTATTTATTCTATTATATCTTAATCTGAATAGTATTCTCCTATGTCTAGAAGCAGAATAAACTATATAAACATAGTGTAATGTATATTTGCATAATTTGGTGTATATATATAATAATGATGATGTATATATTGTTGATGTTGATGTATATATATAATAATGTGTTTGTATGTGCACATATGTAATAACCAAATGTATCTAAGTATATATGCATGTAGATGTGCATGTATGTACATATGTGTAATGTTTGTTCTGAGCAAGTCGCTATAGTTGCGAAAAGCTCATAAAATAAATATAAAAAAAAAAAAAAAATTGTTTGTGCCTTGAATTTCCGGTGTACAGCGCAGTTCAGAGACCTCTTGATTTAAGATGTCGAAGCCTACCAGTTATAAAACTTTAACGTTGCCAGAGAAAATAGCTGCAATTAAAGAAGTTGAAAATGGAATAAAGAAAAAATCTGAAATTGCCAAGGACTTTAGAATTCCTCCTAACACTTGATCAACTTACCTAAAAAATATTGAAAAAATTCTTGCCCATGAAAATGAATTTTTTCAAAACAATAGACTTTTATTTTTACTTTTTTTATAAATTATTTATTACATATGTACGTAATCATCAATTTATGAAATATTTGTTATTGTTTAAATAAAATGTGAGAAAATATGAAATTCGATTTTTTACCCCTTTATTTTCAAAAACTTTCGTAATTCGAATTTTGGATAATTTTTATCGGTCCCTATAGGTTCGAATTATCCAAGTTCTACTGTATATATATATATATATATATATATATATATATATATATATATATATATATATATATATATTTTATTTACAGAATATTACAATCTACAATTCAACTGTATTTTGCAATTTGATTGAGTTTCTTGTCCACGCCTCAGGTGTCCCCAGTTGCCAACTGAATACCTTCCTTGTTAGGAATGATTCTAGGATGACCTGGAGTTACCTTACGCCATCCAACCACACCCTGCGACTAGCAGGGAGGATTGGAGGCGAATGAGACCTAGGTAGTGATATCCTGAGGAGAGAAAATATCCATCGATATGACTCTCACTTATTATAATTTCACTGATTTTTCACTCCACGACACTACACTACCTTAGTAGATCCCGGGCCACTTTCTATTAAGGCGTCTTGGTGGAGAGGAAGGATGATTGGTGCTGGATAAGGATTGGGCTATAGGATTAGGATGATTGATTAATTTACTATGGAAAGATAATAAGCGGGAAGGGATTATCTCTAAGCATTTAAAACAACAAAAAATAAATGTAAATTCAATGAATATGTATACTAGATAATTAATTATAAACCTAATTATTCTTTTTGCCTGGATAATATTTATATTATATAAGGTGGTAAAATAAGGTCTTAGCTAACAAGAGAGCATCCCCAAGTGTGTGTAGCCGTTTTTTATGAAACTTTGTATACTTATTAAACGTGAAAGTAATCTGTACGTATTTTGTTTATATCGGCCCAATCGCACGTTTAAGGGGTGAAAGCATCCTTCCAATGTACACCACAAATATTATAACAAGGGCAGTATACAGTGGTGGGGTCAGCGATTTGGTCTATTTTTTTTGGTGATTCTACATCGAAAAATAGTCGACACGGGTCTAAGCGTTCCGTCCAATGGGCCTCAGGAGCTAAGAAATAAAATGAAATAGGTTGAAAATTCATTATTTTATATCTCGAGTTTGGAAAATGACATGAGTCTTTCACTAATTCATGTAGAGTTTATATTAAAGGAATAATACAATTGTAAAACAATAATTTGCTATATCTTTTTTTTAAAGACCATTAGCTCCTAGACCATTTTGTGCTTCTTGCAATTAAAAAAGACACAATGATCTAGACTCAATGTGTAAAGCATTATTTTCTTTCTCGGTTTCCTCTTTATTTTTTCAATTACAAAATAAAAAGAATATCAAAATATGTAGCGAAAATATGTATTTATGGCAGAATATGTAAAAATATGTATTTTTAACAAAATATGTAAAATAAGAACCTGTTTAGATGCTTTAAAATTACTTTAAACGTGCAGAGTTACATCAAATTGACAAACAAAACAATTTTATTGGACCAATACAAATCGTATTATACACAAAACAATATTTGTAAGATAAAAATTTAAAGGGTTAAAATGTCTTGATAAAGTCTGTGTTTGAGTCGCGAGGTTTTTCTTTGTCCAAGTTGATAAAACATGGAACTGCTGGAGGCTGGAAGGGTCTGGTGATATTTTCGCACTAGCTTTTCTATGATTCTGTGAGTGAAAAATGGATCAACCTCCAATTCTCTATGGATCTGGCTGTTCCTTACGAACCAGGGAGCATTGGACACTATTCGGAGTACTCTGTTTTGAAATGTTGTAGACGTTTTATGTGTGTGGCTCTGGCGCCAAGCCAGACAGGACATGCGTACGTTAGTATGGGTAGTATTGTCGATTTGTATAGTAGTGTACCACAGGTGTGTTTTAGGGGAGTTTTTCTATTTATTAATGGGTAAATTTGTAACAGTCGTGTGTGAGCTTCTTGTAGTTTTTTGTGTATGTGATGTCGCCAAGTCAGTCTTGTGTCTAGATGTACTCCGAGATAGCGTATACTCTGGTCTTATGGAGTCCAGAGAATTGAGTGATGACCAATTTTCAGCTCTGGTCAATCTTCATTTGAGTTACATCAAAAATTACGGAGGAGCTGAGAAATAAAATAAAACAGCTTGAAAATGCTTTATTTTATTTATCGAGTTGAGATAATGATATCAACTTGATTCCTGCACCAATCTATTTCTTTTATAGAGTAGATTAAAGAAAAAAATACAATCGTTAAATAATAATTTATATTTCGTTAAATAAATTTTAAAAATATGCTTAACTTGCATTATACAGTTTGTTACGCCAAAAATAATAGCAGATTTGAAATAAAGACCCCAAGAAACTCTAATGAAGAAATATCATCGAAAACAAAAAATGATACTTCCTCACAGGGAAAAAGTATTATCTTTTGTATGTTGAAGCACTTTAAGATGACGCAGTTCCTGCGTGACGGTCATTTAGCACTGTTCCTCCCTCCCTCCATAGGGAGGAACCCCGCTTATGAGGTTGACCTCATGACACAATCCGCAAGTGTTTTATAAAGCGGATTCCGTGGCAAGAAACAAAAATTACATCCGCTAAAAACAGATGGTTAAGTGGGCTGGGTTGGGTTGGCAGTTTAAGGGCAGAAAACTACTTGGTCATCTCCGCCCTAAGAGTATAATTAAATTGTGCAAGTTTTATGTTAGGCTGGAGAGTTTAATGTTAGGATGGGGAGTGTTTTCAGTATTGTGTGTTTGAGATAGAGTTGTGTTACTAAAGTTGTATTTGTGAGAATCTTGCTTTGGAAAAAATTATTGTTATTAAAAAATTGCATGGATATAAGAACCAGATTCAAATGTCCGTAAAAAAAAAGAAACACACACATAAAAATTTATATATTTTGTTTTATTTTTTATTATTTTATTTTGGGGTGTGTTCTCAGTTTCCTGGAGTAAATTCTTTCGGGAGCTATTACCAACAGAAAGAATTGTTGTTTTTATGATTTTTTTGATTTTTTTTTAATGTTTTTTTTATTTATTTATTTTTAAATATTTTTTTGTCATTACTTTGACATGTTAGTAAATTCATACTTCTTCTTCTTTTTTTATCTTTTTTTTCCTCTTCTTCTTTTGTTTAATCTTTTTTTGTATAAATATATATATATATATATATATATATATATATATATATATATATATATATATATATATTTATTTATATATCTCATTTATTTATTTATTATTATTTTTTTAATATATACTAGCGATTACACTATATTTCATTAGGACCATGGACTTTACTACATACTAACACTAACAACTTTTTTCTATTACACTAATACTAATACCAATCTAAAAGTACTAAACTATGACTATTATTAAAAAAAAAAGAATCAAACATACACACACATGAATACATTCATATACACATACACACTACATAGATACGTATATTTATCAATTAATTAATATATTTATCAATGGTTTGAGTGGTTAGATATTTGTCCCCAACCAGACAGGAGGAAACACGCTGCAAGTGAAACGATTATTTTTCTCCCTAAAAGCTGACTATTGTACGAACGACAAAGTCTGGACGTGGAGTATGGTCTATCAATCAATGTAGTGAATTGTCTGGAATACAATGGAACAAGCGTGGCGTATTGTGAAGATTGCGGGGGGAGAGAGAGAGAGACAATTTGGAGCAGGAATATTGGAGAGTGGTTACGGAGAAGATGATGTGGTGTACACCACGGTGGTGGTTGTGGATTAGATGGGACAGGAGATACCACCGTGGCTGAAATACTGGACGCCTGTCGTGGCTATTGTATCAGGCATTTCCTGTCTGATCGCTAAAAACTGGACTCGCCAAAAAAAACACACAAACCTTTCATATGTTTCCTTCTGGTTCGGCTTGTCCAATTCTCGTATTGTCATTCAACCGGAATAATGGAGTTTGTATTGGTCGATAATGGCAGCTTTTTTATATATCTTTAAACACTAGCTGAATACCCGTGCTTTGTCACGGCAGATAATTAGTTATTTTATTGCATTAAATAATGTATCATCAAAATTAACGCTACTAGTTTTGTGCAGTTTATTATAGCAAGGTTCCCATCATACTATAAGTTATTCATCAATTGATAAGTAATCAAAGTATAATATTTCTTGACACTGGGGCGCTCCGGAGGAGTGTCAACAATCAGATAACCTAGAGATAACCGGTTACCTATAGGTTACGAGTAACAGGAGTTTATCCAGTACAGTTTAAAATTCGTTTTCAATAATAAATGTACGTTAAAATTTAAGTTTCCAGGATGATATTTGGAAATACCCATTGTATTTGCTAGCATTACCAAGAAGTGTTCTGACTGAGGAGGCCGTGCAAAGGTTCGGGATATTATTACCTCGGATGGACCATCACCAGGTATAGCGAAAACTCTATGAGGGACAAAATCACAGTTTATTTCTAATAATTCGAGGTCTGCCATCATATTTGAAATGAACTGCTAATAAAACAGTTGTTATGTAATAGATACAATTCGGTAGCAGCTTACCTGTTATCGTCCTAGCAACGCATGCTGCATAGGCCTGCATGCTTTCTTTAACCCTTTCTGTACGCAAAGAGCCGCAAGGAGAGTGTTCTGCTCTGCGGGATACTCGCTCTCGGCTTCGGTCCCTCTGTACGGGATACTTTTCCCATTCTCGGTCACAGCGCCCCGACTTTCAGCGATCTCCTCGCCGTACTTGAACTCCTCTTTTATCATTTTGATTTTTATTTTGTTTATAATGATTATTAATTTTCATTTATGCTGAATTAGTTTGGCATTTAAATAATTATTTTAAGTTGAATAACTTTCTTTAAAAATAAGTAATAAAAAGCTAAATTAAATATTATTTATTTATTTATTTATTAAAAGTTTCGCAGTTTTTAGCGATATACTCTATAACAATAAATGATGATTACATAAATGATGATAACAGTGATTACAATAAATGGTGATTTAACAATAAATGGAGATATGATGATTTGACAATAAATGGAGATATGATGATTTGACAATAAATGATGATTACATGATTACAGAATTCATACACATATACACACATATATACATATGCTTATATTATTGCACTATATCTATGTTAATTGTTTATATTTACATTATACATACATTATACATTATTAATATCTATAGACTTATAGCGTTCATTAATATATCTATATAATTTTTTTTATTCATTAATATTCTTATTAATACATTATTCCTTATTATTATATATATACTTATATTACTCATTATTATTATTATTATTACATTATTCCTTATTATATATATATATATATACTTTTATTACACACTATTATTATTACATTATTCCTTATCATTATCTATATACTTATATTGCTTATCATTATATTATACATACATTATACTTATCATTATCTATACATTATACTTATCATTATCGATACATTATACTTATCATTATCTATATACTTATATTATTTCATTATTCCTTTTCATTATCTATATACTTATATTACACATTATTACTACATTGCTTGTTATTATTGTTATTGTTTTTCGCTACAGAGTAATTCACCAATTAATATGTATTTAATGCTGCAATTTGTTCATAGCAAACAGTTTAGTTTGTGTCTGTATTGTTTATGTTCAGATTTAGTTAATGCTTGAAAATAGATTGGTGTAATGTTATCCTCAAAGATAGATATATCCGCTTTTCAGATTACCTGTATAGATAATGTTAGACAGATACGTAAGTAGAGGGCCTTATTATGTGACGTAATGTCAAAGTTTGTTAAATATATTAGTATTTTTTAAATAAGTGTATATCTTGTCTATATACTGGCTTCTATCTGAGAGTAGTTCAGTCATGTTGTCCGGTAAGTCATAGTTTTCTCTCAACCGACATTCAGTCAAAATGTGTTTTATTGTCAGTGGGGTGTTACATACTTCACATATCGGTCTGTCCTGTCTCGTCATGAGGTGTACGTGCGTCAGCCGTGAATGGCCTATTCTTAGGCGGCATAAGACAACTTCTTCTCTTCTATTCTGCCTTATGCTGGATGACCATTTACCGACTGTTTGTTTAATTTCTCTTAGTTTGTTGTCTATTGTCATGTGCCAGGATCTCTGCCACTTCTCTATAACTATTTTCTTGGCTTCATTCTGCATATCTCTGTACGTTATGTGGTTTATGTCCTGTTGTTGTTGTTTTGTTGCAGTCTTGGCAATTTTGTCGACTATTGTATTTTGTTCAATGTCTTCGTGTCCTGGGAGCCAGTATATTGTTATCAGTTTCTTCGTGTCGTAAATCCGTTGTAGTATTTGTATGTTAAGTGGGTTTGGATTGTAAGTGTTCTGTAGTCCTGTTATTGCGCTGAGTGAGTCAGTACATATCGTTATCTTGTCTTGTGTTACGTCCTGTATGTTCTCTAAGGCGAGTAGAATGGCATGCAGTTCAGCTGAATAGCTACTTGTAAGGTCTGGCAGTTTAATGCTGACGGTCTTTTTATCAATTACAGCTGCTGCGGCCGTGCCTTGTGAAGTCTTAGATCCGTCCGTGTAGATGAATAACGTATCTGTATTTTTTTGTAGATGTGCTTTGAAGTTGTGTTTGTAAGTATGTGTAGATAAGGGGTTTTTTTTTTTAAATTTTGTCAGTTCCAAGTCAAATCTTAGGTTGTGTACAGTCCATGGCAGGTAAGTCGGTGAGGGTCTAACGTAGAGTTCAGTTCTTTGTATATTCGTGCCATGGGTGTAGGATTCGTATCTAACTAGCAATGGGCGTTGCCTAGATGGTTGTGTTTGGTATTTCCGCACCATTACTTCGTCAGTCCGTCTAGGGGTGCATGCGCTGTTCATAGATGCAGATTTTAATGTGAATTTTAAACAGTTTAGCATACGTCTAAACTCCAGAGGAAGTTCTCCGCATTCCACATGGAGACTGTTGGCCGGGCTTGATCTAAAAGCTCCAGTTGCAATCCGTAAGCCTAAATTTTGTATCGGGTCTAGTATTTTAAGTGTACTGGGCTTAGCAGAAGAGTACGCAACACTTCCGTAGTCCAGAAGGGACCTGGTATATGCACGATATAGTGTCAGCATTACACTTCTGTCTGCACCCCACTTGGTATTGCATAGAATCCTTAAGAGATGTAATGATTTTTTACATCTATCAACGAGACTCTTTAAGTGGGGAACCCAGGTTAGTCTAGAGTCAAATATGAGTCCTAAAAATTTAATTTGGTTAGTAAGTTTAATTGGGGAATTTTTGAGAGTTAATTGGATTTGTGGGGTCCGTCTCTTTTTGGTAAAAATGATACTTTGAGTTTTTAGGGTGGAAAAGTGGAGTCCGTTAGTATCGCTCCAATTCTCGAGTTTATCCACTGTCTCTTGTATTAATGTAGTGGCATATTCAATATCTTTTGTTCGAATGTAGATAAGCAAATCATCCACATACAGACGATATCTTACTGGTGGTGTAATATGCTCGCGGACGGTGTCCATAGCTATTTTAAAAAGCGTTGTACTTATCACATTGCCTTGAGGCACTCCGTTTTCTTGTTGGAAGATGTTGGAAGCAGTGGTTCCAACTTTTACACGGAATGTTCTATTCGAAAGGAAATTTAATACAAAATTGAGGAAATTTCCTTGAATATTCCATTCGGATAATTTTGATAGAATAGGTCGGCGCCAAACTGTATCATAAGCTTTTTCTATATCGAAAGAGACGGCTATAATAGATTCCTTATTAATGAACGAGTCTAATATTTCACTTTCTATAGTAACTATGTGGTCTATAGTCGAGTGATTCGATCTGAAGCCACATTGATACTCTGAGAGGAGTTGATTCTGTTCGAGGAACCATAGTAGCCTCTTATTCAATATTCTCTCGAAAATCTTAAATATACAGCTTGTCAGAGCTATTGGTCTATAATTATCAGCTGATGATGCATCTTTATTGGGTTTCTGGATGGGTATAATTAATGCTTCATTCCATACTGATGGGTAGATGCCAGTTTCGAAAGCCTTGTTATATAATTTTAATAAAATAGATTTTCCAGCATTGGGGAGGTTTTTCAGCATCTTATAGCAAATCCCATCACTACCAGGAGAAGTGCACTTCACTTGGGAAAGTACTTGGCTAAGTTCATTCAGGGTCAGAGGTTCGTTTAGAGGATGTTGGTATTTTGGGGTAATGAGAAAAGGGGTACTTTCTAAATTAGTTTTGAATTGAAGCGAGTCTAATGTGAGCTTTTCGTTGCTCGATATAGAGCTAAATTGTTTGCCAAAAATATTACTGATTGTTTCGGGGGCAGTAATAATATTATTGTCGTGCTTTAGGGCCGAAATTGGGGGTTTATATTTTTTATGATTAATTTTATTAACCATGGACCACATTTTGCTTGGAGGGGTATTACTGTTAATTGAGTTCAGAAAATTTTCCCAGCATTCCCTCTTACTTTGTTTAATGACATATTGTGACTTGGCTTTTTTGCGTTTGTAATCAATAAGAAATTCCTGGCAAGGATTAGCGTTAAATAACCGGAGTGCCTTTTTTCTTTCTTTCAGTCACTGCCTGCTTACATTTATCGTTCCACCATGGAACTGGGTGTTTTTTGTATGTGCTTGGGGTCTTGTTCATTGATGTATCTGCTGACAGTTTTATAATTAGTGAGAAATTTTCGAAGTTCTGGATTTCGTTTAAGTGATCCAGGAAGGAATTTTGAAATTTATTCCAGTCGGCATTTTTTACATTATATCTTGGGGTTGATTCGAAGACAGTTGAAATTAAATTAAATATACGAATAAAAAAAGAAGTTTTTTTTTCTTCAGTTACCATTATTTTATGAATAAACAAGGGAATTAAATACTCAATAACTACGGCAGAAAAAATTTTCCATCTTCATTTTTGATCCGTGACTTTGTACACCGGCGGAGTTAAATTTTTGTTTTATGTATAACACTTATTTCAAAACCAAAAGCATAATTATAAATATTTACAGTTAATTTAATGAATTATTTAATTAAATATGTAATATATTAGACATTTTAATTACATATTAAATATTTTTTTAAAAATGGAGGACACGCAATAAAAAAAAACAAAAAACAATTTTTCTAAATTTAACAAAACACGAATATAAGATCTTAACTTCAGGACTAAAAGTTAACTGATTTTGCAAATGAATGCTGTTAGGAATGTACAGAAGTATAAAACCAAACGGTAATTTAACGAGTGTTGACCGGGTAAATGGGCGGAGAAGGTAACGAGTTCTAATTAGACTAAAAACGACCATAAACTTCATTCAAATGCCATCTAGTAATAGGCAGGAATACTAGAAGTACAATACGGTAACGCTAGATAGCTCTAAAGTCGAGAAATGAGAAGATAAAGAATGCGAGAGATACGCCGAGCTCTCGACTGCTGTACAAGTCCACGGTACGTGGGTCCCGTCTTCCTTCGACTTCTACACAAGTCCACGGTATGTGGGTCTCGACCGCTCTCGACTGCTGAAGCAGTCCACGGTACGGAAAGCGTTAAAACCCACTAAAAATTCAAACCCCTTTAAAAATACTTAAAAATTTGAATATAAAAAAAAACCCTCTCTTACCTCTTTTTTTGATCCGACGAACCGTCTGTGCATGGAAGGCCAAAACTGGAAAACCTAATCTCGGTTCACATTTTTTTTTCTATTCTTTTATTTATTATTTTGGTTTCTTCTTAAATATAATTTCATAAGCTACAACGTTTGTTTTGAGGTGTTTTTTCGTACGACGCTTCGTTTAAGCCGTAGATCGGGATTTGTAAAAAAAAAAAAAAAAAAACAAAAAAAAACACGTTTTTTTTGCGCTTTTCTCTAAAGCGAAGCGAAACGAGAAAATCGCCAAAGGATTTTTTGACAGTTTTTCGATTCCCCATCGATATACGAAGTCTGTCGGTTTAAGACTGGGACACCCTCTATATATATATATATATATATATATATATATATATATATATATATATATATATATATATATATATACACACACACAAATCACGTGTCTGTTTATCTGTTTGTTCCTTATACAAATTCACACCATTTGACCGATTTTGATCGAACTTGGCACACATGTAGGTCTTGGTCTAGGGAGTGACATAAGCTAAATTAAAATCGTCTAGGACTCACAGTTCGGAGGTCACGGGTTTTAAACTGTGACCTCCGAACTGATTTGCAGAACAGTTACAGATTTGCTTTATTAGATTTTAATATTACTTATTTAGTATCTAATTTATTTTTACTTTTCTGGAGGGGTAACAGCTAGTATATATATATATATATATATATATATATATATATATATATATATATATATATGTAGCCGGACCGCGATTATCACCTTTCTTGAAAATATTGTTGTTGGCATGCTTGTGTTTTAGAGTTTGATTTATGTTTTTTTGATGTTTCACAGATGATCATTGTAGCAAAAAAAAAAAAAAAAAAACTTCTAGTCCCCTTCCCCACTGCTTGCTAACTCTGATACCTATTCAAGTATTACCATAATGCATAGGGTGCATAATGATATGTTAAGGAGGAGAAGAAGGGCTGATAAGAAATAGAATGTGAGCCGGTCCCGAAGTTCGGTAGAGGGGGAAAAAAAGAAAGATAGTATTATTTTCCTTATCGACAAGGAAGGAATGCGGTGACCAGAAAAAGCACGAGGTGTAGGGAGGCCGTGTCCTTTATGTGCCCTATCCTGGTCCGTGTAAGGACTAAAGGATGAAAAATCACTGACCTGACAAAGCTATACCTACTTCCAGATCCTTCAGACGGTCTTTCATCCACTCCTTCCTTTTCTCCTTCTAAATCATCTCCAAGGGGCGAGCTGTCTTGATGAAGTGCATTCCGTATCGACCTATCGTGTTCTATCTTCTACACGATAGGCATATTCTCTGTTCTTTTAACACATTAGCTTCCGCACGAAATTTCAGTGGTTTGTTGTAGGCTCGGTACGGGTCACATGTGTCCCGTAAACATCTGTACGTATATATACATCTCATCAAGTCAAAAAAACATTTCGGTAAAAATGCAGTTTCCAGCCCTCCAAACCTATTTCTTTCAAACTTTGCACAATAACGTATTTTGATGCACTAAACACGAATAAGATAAAAGAAAACGTCGGATTTAACTAGGAAAGAAGTTATAAAGCACTTAAGTTCACTGTTGTGCAGGTTATGAGAGCTAATGTAAACAACTAAATTTGTCAACATACGCATGCGCGGGTATAGAAAAGTTCGTAATAAGGAAGTTTAATTGAAATTTACCATAAATTATCGAAATTCATCAGCAGTTATTTATTTACAATCATTTTTTTAAATAATGAAACACTCTTCACATTTCTTGTTTCGTTCATGAAAAGTATTATATATCAGAAATCCCTTAATATTTAGCTAATGCCTTTATAATAGCAGAAGAATGTCTAGGACGAATGATTAGGAATGCAGAAGAATGTCTAGGGCGATTTTAAGGGCAAACATGCTATGCGTTTCCGCTCGCTCAAGAAGATAACAAAACCCCAGTCAATCCAACTCGCTAAAATTAATAGAATTCTATTAATTTTAGCGAGTTGGATTGACTGGGGTTTTGTTATTTTCTTGAGCGAGCGGAAACGCATAGCACGTATGCCCTTAAGCGACAGGTGACGACGGGTGAGAATGCCCTTAAAATTAACAATATCTTTGAATAAATAGTTTCTGAACATTTCAAATGAGAGTTCTCTGTTTCCCAATGTTACGTATCTGCGCATGCGCATGTTTACAAATACGCTGATGACGCCTAGTTTTATAACCTTCCTAACTTTAGTGCTTAATATTATATTCTATTAATTTTAGCGAGTTGGATTGACTGGGGTTTTGTTATCTTTTTGAGCGAGCGTAGCGAGCGGAAACGCATAGCATGTGTGCCTTAAAGTCGTCATTTATGCCTTAAAGTCATGTATGCCTTAAAGTCGTCACAAATTTAATTGTTTACATTAGCTCTCATAACCTGTAAAACAGTGAACTTATGTGCTTAATAACTTCTTTCCTAGTTAAATCTGACGTTTTTTTTTATCGTATTCGTGTTTAGTGCATCAAAATACGTTATTGTGCAAAGTTTGAAAGAAATCGGTTTGGAGGGCTGGAAACTGCATTTTTACCAACATTTCTAAAGGTTATTGCTTAATATTTTTGTTACTGAAGTTTATATGATAACTATTTTGAAGCAGGAGTAGGATTAGATAAGAAACAAATGAGTAATTGATAATCTATAATATAAAAATTAATTGCTAAGTGTGTTGCTAAGCGCAAATCTCGAGAGCAGCTGAACCGATTTTGCTAATTCTTTTTTTATAATATTCCTTGAAGTACAAGGATGGTTCTTACGGAGAGAAAAATTAAAAAAATTGTCTGAAAAGTCTAAAAACAACACTTTTCTATATTTCCATAGAAACGATTCGTAATAATACTTTAAAGTCAATTTGAACTGAAATTTGACTAATAATGGTGCATGTTTGAATCTAGCTGCTTTCTGTTACGATATGACAATTGATTACAGTGCAGGGTGTCTAGTGCTTTTGTGAAAGCCAATTTCGGGACTTTTTTTGTGACATTTGAAAAGCAATTTCATGCTCCTTAAAAAGAAAATAATTTCAATCAAAATGAAAATGTCTTAACTTTTGGCGTAAAATTGACCCTGTGTATAGAATTTCAATATTTAAGTCTGCATATATTTAAAAAATTAATAATTGATTTGTAAATGCATACAAAAACGGCGACAATTAAGAATGCGCCGAAGTACCGGGATTACCTTACACTACGGTAAAAACTGAAATTTCGTGACTTAGTTTCAAAATTCATGACTTTTTCTTCATTTTCGTGCCCTATTATCAATTTCGTGACATTTTGATGACTTTCGTGCAGTAGAAACCCTGCAGTGCCTACAGCTGGTGGACCCGGTGTCCCGAATAGCAGAATAAGTATTGAAAAAAAAAATTAAAGAATCGACTGTTAGGCGGTATGAAGTTTGCCGGGTCAGCTAGTAGAACATAGTCCGAGAGCCAGTAACCGCCCGTTTCATGAAGTGTTTTATGCACCTTGAAATTTTTCTATAATGTACCTCTTGGGTTGACAAGAAGGTATATATGTGTTGGCTAGACTTACCGTGGAACACCAGGTACTGCGCAATGGGGAATGGTGCAAAACAATATTGCCCAAAAATAGTGTTTTATTTAGAAAACAACTATCATCTATTTTTTTTTTACATTAATGTAAAAAAAAAATGCAAATTAAGGCAATTTTACAATGAATAATAAGAAAGGCAGGCAGTTTTAATGGGGTTAATATGTACATAAAAAATAAACAAAGTACCTAGTTTTAGCGCGGTTCCTCCCTCCCCCATAGGGAGGAACCCCGCTTATAAGGTTGATACAATGAAACAATCCGGAAGTGCCGACAAGAAAATTTCGCGTTTCAGAACCCCTAGAGACCGAAAATAACGGTGGTTCAAATTTGTATATATATATATATATATATATATATATATATATATATATATGTATGTGTATATATTTATATATATGTGTATATATATATATTTGTCTGTTCGCTCATTTCTAGCTTCCCTGATGGTCCGATTTTGATGAAATTTGGTACAAAATCAGTCGTCCAATTTGAAAGGTCAAGTTCGTTAACCAGCAAAATCCGCGCACTGGAAGATGGCGTTTGGGGCGAAATTCGCGAAGAAAAAATCGTAGCGCTTACGTTTTTGAGTTCATAAGCTTGTAAGTACTCTTTTTATAGGCTTCTTGGGCTAGGAAAATGAATGAAACCACTTTCAATGCGATAGCTTTAACCGTTTTCGAGAAAATTGGAAAAATAGTTTTTGAATACCGTTTTTGGTTTGGGTACTTAGAATCATGGGATTCAGTTAAAACATTTTCTGCATGCTCTACTTTCATTAAAACTAATATGTTGAAATTTTTGTTACGTATGGAGTTTAGGAAGGGTTAGAAAAAATATTTTATTAACAGACATAAAAAGTTTTGGTAACTTTGTATACTTTCCTTAATATCTCGAAAAAGGTTGAGAATCTTTGGGAACGAAAGATGACCATTAGAAAGCTCACTAAATGCTCTACAAAAATGGTTCTGATGAAAGTTTTGATTAGGCGATGTCAATCGGAGAAATAAGTGCTTAAAACTTTAAAGTAATTGATTTCGCTTATTCTAACTGTTCTTTTTGTCTGTTTTATTCCTTGTTATTTTTAAATTGCTTATAGTCAGATAATGTATTTGACAATAAAACAGATTACGTAAAATAAGAAGATCAATTTATTGTTAAAAATGTAGCGTTCAAAGAGAGAGATCCCAAGGCTTTCCAAATGCCTCTGAGAGGAGGCCTTTCTTCCCGACTTATGGGATAGCTGACCCAAACAGGTAAGATTATAAATCAAGACCTTTCAAGACTGGTTTGTTTGAGATTTCATTTGGATAGGTGTTTCGCTATTGATCTAAACAAAGTAATAACTGTTTCTATTCTATGCCTTCATAAACACTAGAGATAAGAACGGAACCGCGCTAAGATGACGCAGTTCCTGCGAATCGGACTTTTTTATTTTTAATATTAAATGAAGTCCTTTATTCACACTGCGATTTATACAGCGTCTTCAGTAAACATAATTGAAAATAATTAAAAAAAAGTCCGACTCGCAGGAACTGCGTCATCTTAGCGCGGTTCCAGTTGTTTTTTTTTTTTTTTTTTTTTTTTTTTTACGGCACATCTACATCTAGGTCATTAGCGCCGACATCCAGGGTGTAGCGAGGAATTTCACCAGCGAGCCGTGGGATGATAAAATTCCTGCCGGAGGTTGGGAATCGAACCCACCATCTCCCGCTTATGAATCCAAGGGGCTAGCCATTAGACCACGGGAGACCCCGGTTCCTCTTCATATCCCTATTCTCATTTGAAAAGCATAGAATAGAAACAGATAATATTTTCCTCGGCCTTTGTTCAAAGGGTTTTATGGCTATACCTGGGGTCAGGTCCGCAAGACCCTAGAATCCTCTTCTACCGATACTTCATTTCATACGTTTCAATGAATTGGAAAATATCAAATATTTTCACACATTCCTGTGTTCTTTTACTATAGTAATAATTCTACAGATAAAATCAATTAAAAAATAAAATAAAAAAACCAACAGCATAAAGGCAATTGAAAATATTCAAAAGACGTCAACGAATCTTTTTCTCTTGGCAAGCTATATTTCTAACAATGAATTGTTTTTCTTATTTTGCCTAATCTGTTTTATTGTAAAATACATTATCCAACTATAAGCAATTAAAAAATAACAAGGAATAAAACCAGACAAAAAGAACAGTTCGAATAAGCAAAATCAATTACTTTAATGTTTTAAGCACTTATTTCTCCGATTGACATCGCCTAATCAAAACTTTCATCAGAACCTTTTTTGTAGAGCATTTAGTAAGCTTTCTAATAGTATTCTTTCGTTTCACAAGATTCTCAACCTTTTTCGAGATATTAAGGAAAATATACAAAGTTACCAAAACTTTTTAAGTCTGTTAATAAAATATTTTATTCTAACCCTTCCTTAACTCCAAACGTAACAAAAATTTCAACATATTAGTTTTAATGAAAGTAGAACATGTAGAAAATGTTTCAACTGAATCCCATGATTCTAAGTACTCAAACCAAAAACGGTGTTCAAAAACTATTTTTACAATTTTCTCGAAAACGGTTAAAGCTATCGCCTTGAAAATGGTTTCATTCGTTTTCCTAGCCCAAGAAGCCTATAAAAAGAGTACTTACAAGCTTATGAACTCAAAAACGTAAGCGTTACGATTTTTTCTGCGCGAATTTCGCCCCAAACTCCATCTTCCAGTGGGCGGATTTTGCTGGTTAACGAACTTGACCTTTCATATTGGACGACTGATTTTTGTACCAAATTTCATCAAAATCGGACCATTCGTCTTCGACCTAGAGAGCGAACAGACAAATATATATATATATATATATATATATATATAAATACATACATATATATATATATATATATATATATATATATATATATATACATATATATATATATATATATATATATATATATATATATATATATATATATATATATACAAATTTGAACCACCGTTATTTTCGGTCTCTAGGGGTTCTGAAACGCGAAATTTTCTTGTCGGCACTTCCGGATTGTTTCATTGTATCAACCTTATAAGCGGGGTTCCTCCCTATGGGGGAGGGAGGAACCGCGCTAAAAGGTCAGACATTTTTGTGGTGTTTAATTATCAGGAAACATAAAAATAAATGTTGCCTATGTTAGACTGCAATACACTGCGCGTAACCGTAAGAGTGTATGTGAGTACCTGATGTTCCAAGGTATGTCCAGGAAACACATACTTATCTTCTTATCTACCCAACAGGTGCAAAATTTCAATGTGCATAAAACACTTCATGAAAAGTGCGTTACCAGCTCTCCGACTAGAACCTACGTTATATTCTCAAACTATACAAATATTATATACAGAAATCGTAAGAATCAAACAATTGACTTATTCGCTACGCCTTGTAAAAGCCTTTTACAAGGCGTAGCGAATAAGTGAAACAAAGCAAAAATTCCAATATCTTTGTAAAAAACCTGACTTAACTATCCCATTAGGCTTCATGGTCCACATTAAAACAATTTAGGCAGTAACCCGGATTCACTTCACACTCTGAACAAAACATATACACGTTTTTAACTTTTTTATCAGGCTGGTTACGGGAAAATGGTGACCCGTATACCGAGTTTCGTTCAATATTGTACGTTTCGGGACGTAAAACATTGCATCTGTCTCGTATTTTCTAATAATTTGTTTAATTTCTATGCGTTTCATGGACTACGATTTTTTTTTTGGCTCCGTACCTCTGTGGAAGCCCGTACGGTACATATATATCCCGTACCGAAGCCGAAGTGTTTAATATCAATGAAATTTTGTGGTGGAATTTTAGACTGTTTAATACAATTATTTTGTGATTAATTACCGAGGGACTTATTTTGGAAGAGTAGAGATTTTCGAAAAGTGGTCGCTAATCAGAAGCTTTTATTAATTACTACTTTTGGGATTAATATCACGGTCTGAATAAGATGATTGTGAACATTGGATGTGCATTACCCTTAAAGAACATTTAATGCTGGTTTCAAAAATGTTATGAACTTTTGAAAAAGAATGTGTGCAAGCAGAGAAAATTGGAGTTGTTCTACAAAAACATAGTTTTTTTTCTAGAGAACCTTTAGAAGGGCATATGTCTGGCACGGAGTGAGATAGAAATGTGTGGTTGGTGGAGTTGAAGTCCAACACCACAAACCACACATTTCTACCAGACAGTAAATGTAGTTCAACAGTTGTACTACATTTTTGTCTGGTTTCACTCCCTGAATTTTTTTTTTGGCTATCAGCGCCGGGCTATCTACAGATTGCCACCCTTTTATAATGCCAACAGCACTTGGTCGGTCACCCATTCAGGTACTGGCCAAGCACGACGTTGCTTAACTTCGGTGATCTACGGGAACCGGTGCATTCAACGTGGCTATGGCCGTCGGCCCCCTGAAATATTGTCATTAACTTGCGATTCACCCTATATATTAGGATTAAATCTCTCCTGATACAGCCCTGACGAAGGCTTAAATTTCAAGCCGAAACGTCGGCATAAAAAAAAAAACAACACATATTCTTATTATGTCTGTAGTTTTATTAAGATACCACGACGGAACCCTGACAAATTCTACCGAAGAAGATATTGTTGTTTGTACAGTTAACAAAGTAGTGGGATAAACAAATTTAAATATTGGGTTGTCCTGAAAATAATGCTGGATTTTGGTATTAAAATTTAAAAAGTATTTTATAATTGTGTTCATTAATCAAAATAATCTCTAATACTTTCAATACATTTCTCACATTCATTGGTATTACTATAAATTTTGTTATTTAGTATAGTTTTAGTATTAATATTGCATCCAGTAAAGTATTAGTTTTAGTACAAATAGTTGTATTAGTTATTTAGTTTGTATTCGTTAGTGTATTAACGAAAAAAATGGACATATATATATATATATATATATATATATATATATATATATAACATCATTACTCAGAAAAAAGGGGAAAATAGATATATACATATAAAATACATATATATATATATATATATATATATATATATAAAAAATATACAAGTCTATTATCTGTATTAATAGTGCTATACTGTATATTAGTACTAGTTTTAGTGGAAATAGTTCTATTAGTATCTAAGTAACATGTTAGTCGTAAGCTATGATATAGGTTAAAAAAAGAATAGAGTACAGGTAATAAAATTTACAGTTCATTGTCATGCACTGTCCTAAACACAAAATTACAAACCCTTTCACGACTCTCTAACACTACACTTCAGGGCGGAGAGGACCTAGATGTTTTCTGCCCTTAAACACCCAATCCATCCATCCATTTCTCACAAAGTGTTGGTAACTTTTTGATGCCGGGTGAATAGAATTCAGAATTTTTAGAAGTTATAAAGTCAATAAAGGGATTCTCTAATTCCGTTCGATCCAAAAATATTTTGTGTTGTAAGTAATTCAGCCGTCTAAAAAAATGATAGTCAGTAGGCGAGAGGTCCGGAGAGTAGGATGTGGCTAGAAAAGGGTAATTTTTCTTTAGACACAGAAGTGCAGCACAAACTTCATAGTGCTGATTTTTTTGGCGGTCGTTTAATGCGAGTGGAACCCAACTTTCGATCTTTTTCACTTTTTTAATCGCCTTGAAGTGGTCATGGATGGTCGATTGTCTAACTTCATGTTTTTCTGCATGTTCCAGAACAGTTATTCTTCGGTTTTCTTCCACCGATGATCGCAGAACATCGTCATCACGAGAAGAATGCCTTCCGCGACCTTCTTTATCTTCAGGGCTGAAGTCTCCATCCCGAATTTTTTTTAAACCCTACCTTAGACCAGTGCACTCATTAACACTACCCGAGACTTGGTTCATATTTCCAGCCGTCTGAGCTCTTCTTCGGTCAGTTTAAACTCTTAAAAGAAAATCGTACGAAATTCATGAAGAGACATCATAGGAAAGATTGAATTATTTTCAAGTAATGAAATGCTACAGAAGTAAACAAACATTATCATTTACAAGAGGATAGGTAAGTGTTGACATTCATACAAAGAATAATCGAGTAAACGTAAATAGATTATTATATAAAGGATTTTTTAAAAGAAAACTTAAAATTCTGCATTAATTTCTGGACAACCCAATAAAAAACAACAATTTGTCATTTATTCACTGACCTACTCAACTTAAAAATATGAAAAAGCCCAATACCCAGTGTAATGCCGCCACTATAGTGATTGTAAATACACGGAGCGTTTGACTTCTGGAGCGAAACTAGTTCTCGACGGAGTTCTGCTCCCATTCAAACTTAAAGTAAACTTGTTTATCTAACATCTAATCAGAATAACATCTAATTCCAACTCTCCCACAAACACACTTGGTCGACGGCTTTCTGGTTTAGTTTCACTGGGAGGTCCTCCTAGTGCCGAGACAAATACCAATCTCTCTCTCGATTCTTAACACGATCGGGTCCAGCGTCGTGGCATAAGCTTCTGAGAGATGTGTTCTGCGGGTCTAGCGTCGTGGCATGTGCTTCAGAGAGATGTGTTCTGCGGGTCCAGCGTCGTGGCATATGCTTCAGAGAGATGTGTTCTGCGGGCTCAGCGTCGTGGCATATGCGTCTGAGAGATGTGTTCTGCGGGCCCAGCGTCGTGGCCTATGCGCCAGCAGATAGTTTGGCTTTCTTTCTATCCCCACTACTCCGGGCCTTGTTCTATATGCTTCCTATTTGATATGGGACCTCATTACGTTTTCCCGGTTAGGTTTGCGGGTCTGGTGTCTTATGATACTGAATTCGTCAGATAAATTCCTTCAGTGGGCCCGCTGTCGTGGCGTATTTGACATTTTACTAAGTTGTAATTTATCCACTAAAAGTACGTAATTTTAAAAGTTTTTTCACTTATTTATTTTTTTAAAATGTTTGCTGAAGTAACTATACCAATGAAAGACTTGGGCCCTGATGGAAAATTTGTTCGAAGCCATCGGTCCTGAAAGTGTTGACGCGGGGATTTTAAATATCTGCATTCTTAATTCTAGGCTCGCAAGGTTCCGTTGATTACTCAATATTTGTTTTAATATTACGAAAAGTAGATACGAAAGTAAAATAAATATAAAATTGAGGAAAAGTGGATGAAACTTTTGGATTAATGTATATAATATTCCATTCCCAAGCCTGGAATGTGGAAATATTTGAAGCGACCACAAGAAGCAGGTTTAACCGAAATTATTAATCAATTTATATATATGTATGTATATATATATATATATATATATATATATATATATACATATATATATATATATAGGGAAAGGTCTTGTACCTTCGACTACTTCGCAAAATTTAATGTTTCTTAGCTGGAATATTAAGGCTAAATTCATTTTTTTTTGTAATTACTTTTCCATTGTTTATCATTTTTCTCAAGGTTTTAGCTTTACATTTCATATTTTTTGTTATTTTTGTGGTGAAAGGAACAACAGATAGATATACCTTTGACCATGGGTTGTTGTACTTCTGATCACGTAAAAACAACACAACAGTGCAAAAAAAAAAAAAAAATGTAAGTAACATTGTAAAAAATTGTAAGTTTAATTTATGCAGGACAAGTATTTAAGCATAGTAAAAAAGCTTGATAGTATTTTATCCAGCTGGATGCTGAATAATCCACTCCAAATGATAAACGTTTTAACTGTCAAGCAGATCCACTAGCAATAGTGGGGCATGGAATTTTAGACACTATGTCTTCTATACCAATATCATACAAATTTTCACCTTCTCACGAAAATCTGTCGCTTAAAGTTTATTTTTTTTTAAATATTGGATCTTAAACATTGGACATTGAATACCTGACGTTATTATTTCAACATATATAATATTTATTGTCCCGGTGAACATCCCCCACATTTTAGGATCTTGGAACCCCTTTCCGAAGAACGTTTCAATAGTTCAGAATTTCAAAAGTGATTGGTCTCTTTTGTCATAGGAGGAAGCGTTGATCGTCTGGGTTTCGGTCATTGTTCTTGTTTAATAAAACTCATTTTATGGTTAAAATGTACATTTATTACTGCCAACTTACACATACATGTGTATGGTATACAAGAGAATACAGAACAAGTGACGTAGTAACATACCTGTGTTCTCTTGTATACCATACACATGTATATTTATTTAGATTTCTATTATTATACTATATATATATATATATATATATATATATATATATATATATATATATACATACATTCACTCATATATGTACTCATATTTTTGATAATTTATCTATCATTTTTTGTCATTGTTATACCATATATATTTTTTCAGCCCTGATGATGGCTTGTATAGCAAGCCGAAACGTCGGCAGTAATAAATATACATTTGTGTTTTATTAAATAAGAACATTGACCGAAACCCCGACGATCAACGCTTCCTACTTCTGAACGGTCGACCATATCTTCTCAATCTTTTGTCATTGGGTTATTTCACTGAAATGTTTAAGAAAGCGGAATGGAAGAATCTAAAATTCTAGAAATGACTTCTCGCGGGGAAAAGCAGAGTTTTTGGCGGGAGAAGGCACCTTAAAGGAGACGTTTGACAGATGGCCATTACTACAAACAGAATGGCGGGGGCGGGAATTGATTCCAGCCTCCAAATATTAGAGCTTCTAGATTGATAGCCGTCCTGATGTATAGCCAAGAAAAATAGGACTTCGCTCTCTCCTCCAGGATTGTCCCTGGAATATTTACTGGCACTTTAATAAGTTCCGCTTCATCAAGTTCCTTCTCCAGGAAGCAGGAATCCTTGGCAGGAACATTGTTCCGGGGAGCTTCGTCCTTTTATTACCAGATCGATGTGTCCGGGGTTTTAAAATACTTATATCGCACTAGTATTTCTAAAGTGACACAACTCAAAAATCGGTTTTATTCACACCGTAATAGTTATGAGTGTGAAAAGCATGGTAAATATCTCTTTATCAACCATCAAAACTGAATGTATCTAGCTTCAGAGCTTGTACACTAGAAGGCACTTGTTTCACCCTTCAAGTTTTAATTCTAAGAACCCTACATAGACAAGAGTGACACATTTTAAGTTGAGTTTTTATTTTGAGTTGTGTCACGTTAGAAATACTAGGGCGATATATTTCACATTCCTAACCACTGCTCTAAGTACACTTAAATGTGACAGAAGCTCAATAATAATGATAAATTCCAAACGAACAATTAATTCAACAGCAAGTCGTTAATTTCTGTTTCATGCTATTTTCATATTCTCTTCAGGAGCTTATAGCCCACTGTACCTAAAAAAAATTATAAACAGCCAATAGGGCTAAAACTTCCACCATTTTCGGCAGATGATTCATTACTTGAAGATCCAATACCCAACTAGAGAATAATCTGAAACTGAAAATTATTTAAAAAAAAAATGGTTTTATTATTTTTTCTCTAAGAATAATGGTAGGTCTTGATACGAGAAATCTCCTAGGCTAGGTCAAAAAAATCTACAAGCTGTCTGTCTGTATGTTTGTCCCTTATACAAATCCACACCGTTCGTCCGATTTTGACTAAACTCGGTACACATGTGGATCTTAAACTGGGAAGTGTCGTAGGCTAAGTCAAAAACGTCTACCAGCTGTCTGTATGTATGTTTGTCCCTTACACAAATCCACACGGTTTGACCGATTTTGACCAAACTCGGTACATATGTGGATCTTAATCTGAGGCGTGTCGTAAGCTAAGTCAAAAACGTCTACCAGCTGTCTGTATGTATGTTTGTCCCTTATACAAATCCACACGGTTTGACCGATTTTGACCAAACTCGGTACACATGTGGATCTTAATCTGAGGCGTGTCGTAGGCTAAGTCAAAAACGTCTACCAGCTGTCTGTATGTATGTTTGTCCCTTATACAAATCCACACCGTTCGTCCGATTTTGACTAAAGTCGGTACACATGTGGATCTTAATCTGAGGAGTGTCGTAGGCTAAGTCAAAAACGTCTACCAGCTGTCTGTCTGTATGTTTGTCCCTTATACAAATCCACACCGTTCGTCCGATTTTGACCAAACTTGGAATAATGGTAGGTCTTGATACGGCGATTGCCATAGGCTAGGTCAAAACGGCTACCACCTGTCTGTATGTTTGTTCTTTATACAAACCCACACCGTTTGACAGATTTTGATCAAACTGGGCACACAGGTTGGTCTTGATCAGGGGAGTGTCATAGGCCAGTTCAAAAACGTCGACCAGCTGCTGAATGTGATTTTTTTTTTTTTTAAATAAAAGTCCTCACTGTTAGACCGATTTTTACCAAACTTGGCATACATGTATGTCTTGATACGGGGGGGGGGGTGTTATAGGTTAGGACAAAGTCGTCTAGGACTCCCAGTTGGGAGGTCACGGGATCGAAACAGTTACAGATTCGTGTTATTTGATTTTAATAATTCTTATTTGGTTTCTAATTTATTTAGGCTTTTCTATATGCAGAAAGCAGGTGTAGCATGGCACGCCGGGTAACAGCTAGTTTTTAATTTAAATTAAATAATCAATATTCAATAAATTTTATTGAATAAAAAATTATTTATTTATTCAGTTTTACATTGACTGATTTTTTTTCTTTAACGAATAATTAATTTATTTTCATTCTACATTTTTTTTTTTTTTTTTTTTTTTTAAAACAATGTGGTTCAAGGAACAACAAATTGAGATTCTTTCCTAGTTCAGTAAACAGTATTTATCACACAAATAAATAGTTGTCATTAAAAGTACGAAAACTTTTAATGAACGCAGTAATTTTTATTAAAAAAAAACAAACTTGTATTTAACGAAAAATGTCATTCAAATAAATCATTTTTATTCAATAAAAATAGTCATTTAATAAATGATTCTTATTAATAGAAATAGAAAGTTACGTTATTCATTGAATGACTGAATAATGAACGAAAAAGTATTCATTATTCAGAATGATTTTTGCCCAACACCTAAACAGGGTTCGCACGTTCTGTAGCTAAGTTTTGATTGCATCTTCCTAAGTGTAAATTAGTTTAGAAATACTGGAGATTAGAAAATGAAGTTTTACTGAATAAATAATAAAACAAATCCGAAAAAACAATTCTTTTTATATCCATTTCTCCAGAGAAATAATATTATTTCCTACGGAAGCCATTTAAATTAAGAAAAAGTCCGTGGGCAATATTTCATGAGTTTCCATTAAAAAATTATTCATAAAGAAATGAACTGTTTTAATGAGGCTTAAGTAAAACACTGGAGGTTTGTCACCGGTATAATTCCTGTCTGATTAAAACTGCTCAGTGCGGTGGATAGCGGAGCTGGAGCGGGGGGGGGGACCGCTCATTTTTCAACATGGTTATACCTGTATTAGCATAAATTTACATGTCAGACGGCTCAGTCATTTAACTGTTAACGCGAATTATTATTCCTATTAATAAACCATAGGGAGAAGTGTGCGCTCAGAACTCTCTTTCATAGAGACCGCTTTTATTCGGGATTAATACAATCTTGGTTGGTTGGTTGTGTATTTACTTTTAAAAGAAAAATATGTATAGAAATACTGTCACAACTTCAGGCACGAAGAGTACAAGATCTCGATTGATCATTAGAAAAATCTGACCAACCAAATCTGACCATAAGTAATGTCGGTTTATGTCCTTGGACTGTAGATCCAAGTTTTTCTGCTAGTTCTTCGACTGTTACAACAGGATTTTCTTCTACAGTAGCCTGCAGGAGTTGGTAGTCAAGCTCTGTTCCTAGACCTGTACGAGGCTCGTCTTCAAGCTTGCGGATTCCCGCTCGAAATCGTTCAAACCTCCGCTGCACTTGTCCCTTACTTTTAAAGCAGCATTTTCTCCGTCATCGAATTCCTAAAGCATAACATAGCGTCAGTGGTGTCTTGGGAGATCCATTTCAAGTTAAATTTCAGCACAGAATAAATAAGTTTCACTAACCAAAACATGACAAATGGAAGTTTGTTTAATGATATAATCAACAAAAAATGTAAAAAAAAAAACTTTGGGTTTCGTGTTAATTCTCCCTATATTTGAAGTTTCAAGACACACGATAAGTCGTACGAAATATTATTTAAAGGGTTGTATTTGGGCAAAATACTCCAGGGCTATCATTGTCTCGTATTGTGAATTATCTGTCCAATTCAAAGTTGGGCATAATAATCCCTTCTTTTTATGATTGTTTTAAGATCTTTTTATGATTGTTTTAAGAATGAATTCCATGAATTTATATTTTTTTTTTTTTTTTTTAATATATCTGGTTTTCCCATAAGTAATGTTGGTTTTTAATATTCTCTCTGTTTATGTTCCTTCCTTTACAATTTATTTTTGTTTACATTGTTGTTCATTATACCATTAAATACAATTCTTTTTATCATGGTTTGGTAGGTGAAACTTATTTATTTTGTGCTCAAATTTCATTTGAAATGGATCTTCCAACACACCATTTACGCCATGTTATTAATTGGGAATTCGATAAAGGAGAAAATTCTGCTTTAACTTATCGAAAACTCGTAGATATATATCGCGAAAATTTGGTTTGTGAGCGACAAGTGCAGCGGTGGCTTGAACGATTTCGAGCGACAAACCGCAAGCTTGAAGACGAGCCTCGTACAGGTCTAGCAACAGAGCTTGACGACCAACTCCTGCAGGCTACTGTAGAAGAAAATCCTGTTGTATCAGTCGACGAGCTAGCAGAGAAACTTGGATCGACGCATTCTACAGTCCACCGACATGGACCGACATTGCTTACTGGATGACCTGATATTTCACTACAGGAGATGTACCATAATGGGGTCTTTTGTATAATAAGCATACACTTTTCAAGAACTAGTAACAGTTACTCTACTGTTACTTTACTAAACACTAGGTTATGTTTACAAAACAAGATAAATGCTTGTTTATAAAAAAGAAAATACCTTTATTTAATACTGAACAAAATAAATCATTCTGAAGGTGGCCAATATTCAAACATTGAATGCAATATTTTATGAAATAGGTCTTACTTCTTATATCTTCTTCTCCACACAAATTCACACAAATATGAATCCAATAATGACCTACTGGTTCCGCATTCAATCTTGTTCCTTCGCTTCAAACTAGCCCACAAAGACTCAATTCTCTGTGTGTGGGCTCTAGTAATGGGATCTATAAAATTTTCACTATGATTTACTGGATAGTGCTTACATCGCATTCCTGGAACCTTCCGCAGACCATGGTATGACTTCCAACAATCAGAAAATATTGTGGATCCCGGTAGTACACATGCCTTAAATACAGAATTAGGTTAGAGGTGAAACATATGTCCCAAATAATAATAAAATGAGTAACTGTTACTAGTTCTTGAAAAGTGTATGCTTATAATACAAAAGACCCCCTTAATGTAGCATAGGTGTGAGTTCCGACACCTGTTAGAATACCGGGACGAGAAGACTCCCCACGCTGGCAAAACATCTTTATTTACATTTGGCCAGAAAGAAAAAGCAGAAAAAAAGCGAACAGATGTCCGGAGCTGAAAATGGACATGGCGGTTCCTATGTCGGCTTTTTACTTTTTCCATTCCTCGAATAATTACAAGCCTTCTCTAAGCTTGTTTGATTCCAAATTCTTTCTCTTTTTTTGCTGTTCCTCTTTTTTTATCTCTAAAGAAAAAGAGAGGGAAAGCGAGGAGGAATAAGATGGAGATAGTGAATCAAAGAGAAAAGAAAAACCTTCACACGACAGCCTTTTAATGGGTTTCAGATTATTTTCTTTAATAGGATTTAGAGAGGATCTTCAGACTTTCTGACTTTTTCTTTTTATTCTGTGTGGGACTTTGGCTCAGTGACAAGCTACACGAATCATGTTTTGCAGAGGCGTGTAGCGAAAGATTTTATATTTTAGTATCGTCGTTTCATCTCAGACGGTCCGTAAGTCCTTCAATGGGTACCAGCAATGGGAAAAATCAGGTGTCCCGTAACAGTATTGACCTCGCTATCTCCTGTTGCCTGTTGCAATAAAATCTGCTATGAAATAACTTTAAAGGAGAACCTCCTCGTAAACAGCTACTTTCGCCATGCCCAATATTATATAATAAAACAAGACGGTGACTTTGGCCCATGTGGGTGTAGCACCTAATCCCTGAACCAGGATGAAGTCCACGAGCTGCCTGATTAACGGACAGACGCAAAAGAAACTTTATCTTTACAATAGTCAATATTAGGTATAAATATTGTGTAAAATCCCAAAAAACGCAGACATCGCCTTTTTTTTAGCACTATTATTCTCTCCCTCCATAAAGTGGAAATCTGTTTATGAGGTTAACCTTTCAGAACCCATAGATCTAGAAAATAATGGTGGTTATAATTTGTGTGTGTATATATATATATATATATATATATATATATATATATATATATGTGTGTGTGTGTGTGTATTTCTGTTCGCTTTGTATATATTTGTTACAAAAATCTTTCGTATAATTTGCCAAGTTTTTTTTTTTCTCTTAAGGCGTTCCAAACTTTTAGGATATTAACGCCACAGATGTTAAATAAAGTTTGGAATTTTATTTTATAAATGTATGCTTGTAATAGTTGTTGTTAAGCCTTTATGTGATCAATTATTATCATCAAAATGATATATTATTGAATATTAGAATTTTTAAACTTATGTTACTGAATTTAAATATTAGTTGATAGTTAACCTTGAGCAATGATTGTCAACCTTGAGCAATTTTGTCAAGTTTGTTAACCACCAGAATCGTTTTTGAGGTCATATTCTTGCACGTACTCCTTTTATAGTTGCCATGACGTAGGAAAACGAATGAAACTATTTTTAAGATGTCTGTAACAGTTTTTGAGAAAAGTGGACCAAATATTTTTGTAGTGGAACAACTCATTTTTTTTTTTTTTTGGTTGGTACTTAAAATCATGGAATTCAATTGAAATATTTTCTACATGTTTGAAATTTATCTAAACTTATTATGATGTTTAAATTGGTTTATATTTGGAGTTAAAGCATTTTTATTAATAGGCATGATTAGTCTTGGGATATTGGTATATTTTCATGAACATGTTGAAAACGGTTAGAAATTCGTTTTAACCTTTAAGTACTAAGGTGTGGTCCCTGGGACCTTTTGTTTACTGAAATTTGAAATAAACTATATATTCATTGAATGTGTGTAATAAAAAGGGAACTACTAGGGGGGATTTCTAGAAATGGCTACCATAAGGTCCCAGGGACCATACGTCAGTACTTAAAGGGAACTACTAGGGGGGATTTCTAGAAATGGCTACCATAAGGTCCCAGGGACCATACGTCAGTACTTAAAGGGAACTACTAGGGGGGATTTCTAGAAATGGCTACCATAAGGTCCCAGGGACCATACGTCAGTACTTAAAGGGAACTACTAGGGGGGATTTCTAGAAATGGCTACCATAAGGTCCCAGGGACCATACGTCAGTACTTAAAGGGAACTACTAGGGGGGATTTCTAGAAATGGCTACCATAAGGTCCCAGGGACCATACGTCAGTACTTAAAGGGAACTACTAGGGGGGATTTCTAGAAATGGCTACCATAAGGTCCCAGGGACCATACGTCAGTACTTAAAGGTTAAATGCAAGGTGGCCGAACGTTTACTTACTCCTCTACAAAAAACTTTATGAAGTAATTTTCGATAGGGCGATGTCAAATGGAAAAATATGTGCTTAAAACTTCGAAAGTGTTTGTTTTGTCCTTTTGAACGGGGTTTTAGCTTAGTTTAGCACGATATTTAATTGGTTATTTTATGTTTCAATTTGTAATTAGCAGTATAATTAGTATTTTAGTAAGAGAAGGCAAGAAAATGAGAAGCTTATTGGAAATAGTGTTTTCCTAGAGCGAACGTTGAGAAGGCGGGGAAATCATTTCTTGCTTAGAATACTGCCAGTTTCCTGTTGTTGGCGCCTTAAACTTCCTGCTCATTGAGATTTTATTCTACATTTTCAATGAAAGAACAAACCCTACCAATAACTGCTTCTATTCCTTTACTAGTGGCGCTAGAGATGTGAACGGAACCGCAGATGACGCACTTCCTACAAGTCGGACTTTTATTTACTATAAGATAGTAATAATTCTCTACTTTTTTGGGCATATTTCTACTCCTGGTGTTTCTCATTCTTTTCGCTCAAAAAGGATCGCCCGGTGGTCTAGTGGCTAACACGCTTGATTCTCATGTAGGTTCGAGGCCCTACCCTTTTAATTACTACATATATGTTTACGACTGGTTTAAACCAGTGCTAATGGCCAATAAGTCTACAAGCCGTAATATATATATATATATATATATATATATATATATATATATATATATATACAACATAAAATCGTTCCGTATTATGTATAACTAGCGGTTCACCGGCGTGCCATGCTACGCCTACTTTCTGCGTATGGCACTCCCCGTATCAAGATCTACCTGTATACCCAGTTACGTCAAAATCGGTCAAACGGTGTGAATTTATATATATCTGTGAAGTAATTCATAAAGCAGCCGGCAGAGGCCAGCACCACAGCCTGCGAGTAAGATAGCTCTCATCAAAGGAAGGCCAGCACTCCTTAGTTAAACAGTTGATATAAAATTGAAATAAACTGCATTACATGATTAAACGTGTATAATATGAAATAGACAGGTGATTTTTATATATAAAGATGATTATACAATGATGTAAAGTTAGCAATGAGTTCGAGTTATTCTAATTATCAAGAACATCAACAAATACATTTTTAGACATTATTCAAAATGGCTGTCGATTCAAAATGGTCGTCAGAATCTGATTGGTTCAGTGTAGCCAATTTTTCTTCAACAAAGCTTTTGACCTTTTGACCAAATTTTGAAATTTGATTATTTTGTCCTATCCTAGGAGATTTCCCGTATCAAGAACTACCTGTGTGCCATGTTTGGCCATAATCGGTCAAGTGGTGTGGATTTTGTATAAGGAACAAACATATGGACAAACAGACAGGTGATTTATATATATATAGATTACATACTTCTATTTGATGTGCCGCTCTGATCTCTTGTGGCCTGTTACATAACTATTGTTCTCTCTTTTTATTCTATTCTCTGAACTGTTAAAACTCTGCCTTTTCGAATAAAACTCCCTCCTCGTCATTGTTCGTTATAATTCTAATTAATCTGAGAAGATGGAGGTAAAAGGCAGGTTTTCAAAGTGTGGAATAACATTCTCCAACCGTTTCCTCTTTATTATGGTCCTTTTTCCCGGCTACCTTTCATTCGTTGTTATTTAAACATCTCATCAGCAAGTTCTGGCCTCTTGTAACTGCTTTGAAATCATTAGGTAACTGACTTTAAACTGACTTTAAAAATAGTCATAATCTAATTTAAGAGAAATTAAAAAAAATAAAATGAATGTAGTTTTATTGCAGTACCTTAAAAATCAGAGCTAATAATTTCTTTAGGAAGGAATGAAGCAGTAACAGTCTATTGTAAAAATGGTAAAATAAGATATCCATGGCCTTCCAAATGTTTAACACTTTTATATTAATCACTTCACAGCTACTCCCTCACTGGAGCGGGCTGACAAAGACGTTCTCCATAAGCTACTCCCTCACTGGTTTGGTCTGACAAAGACGTTCTTCCTACGCTACTCCCTCACTGGTGCGGGCTGACAAAGCCATTCTCCCTACGCTACTCCCTCAGTGGCGCGGGCTGACAAAGACGTTCTTCCTACGCTACTCCTTCATTAGTGTGGGCTGACAAAGCCATTCTCCCTAAGTACTCCCTCACTGGTTTGGGCAGACAAAGACGTTCTTCCTACGCTGCTACCTCACTAGTGCGGGCTGACAAATCCATTCTCCCTACGCTACTCCCTCACTGGCGCGGGATGACAAAGCCATTCTCCCTACGCCACTCCCTCGCTGGTGCGGGCTGACAAAGCCATTCTCCCTACGCTACTCCCTCACTGGTGCGGGCTGACAAAGCCATTCTCCCTACGCTACTACCTCATTGGTGCGGGCTGACAAAGACGTTCTTCTTACGATACTCCCTATCTACAGGTTGACACCCTTTTATAAGCCACAAGCACGTGGTTGGTCACCCATTGAAGGACTGGCCAGGCCTGACGTTGCTTAACTTCGGTGATCAACGGGATCCGCTATAGTAACATGGTTATAGCCGTTGGCTCTACTGACTTGTTATTTGCAAGTTATTTTATATCAAGACCCTTTAATGTTTAATTTTATGATTCTATACAAAAAAAAAAAACAAAAAAAAAAAACAACATATTTTCTATAATTTTTTTCATTTTTATAAGCTAAAGTAAGTTGCTTATGATTTATTTCCAATATTGTTTTTATTGAAGAACATCACAACAGCTGATAGCTTTCTACTTTGACCTATCACGGGAAATTGTTGGTCAATTATCGAATCATTTATTCCAGAGTTGACCTTTTCAAGTATCGATACTTATCAGGTCAATTGCTGGTACAATTTATCTAATCATCCTTGTAAGAGTGAAGAAAAAAAAAATTGGTCGCTTTCCTGTTAACTCAGATAAGGTTATTATTCGGTATTTTTCGATATTTTTAAATTATTTTAGTTATAATTTTTGTGTTGTTTAAATTTGACTGTGCTTTTGATGACTAAAGACATGTATTTCTGCATATGTGATTGGCTGTCCTCCAAGGTAACTTGTCGAAGGTGACCTGTAGAGGTCGATCTATAACTTTTGCAGGGTACCAGCGGTTTTGTATTTCTTTCTGGTATTACTGGCTTGTTGTTTTTTTTTTAAATTCATTTATAAGATTGTTTTTTTTTTCAGTACAATTACAACTGCTGGACTGTTGTCCACTTTGTCACATCAAATAAGATTTGCTCAAAAAAACGACTTATTAATTCTAGGACCGATTTTTTCAAGAGTCGGTGCTTTACTGTGCTTGTACTCCCTTTATAAGTATACTATTTTTTTTAAGTTATCAACAGATTAACAAACCTTTTGGCAATGACAGAGGAGAGGCTTTTCTAAATGAAAAACCACCACCCACATTCGATACCTAATCTACAATAGAAAGCACGGAGAATTTTAATGTAATTCCGTGATAGAACTTTATCTAATTAAATCAAAGAACACTGAAATAGAAAATTTCTCCCTATACACCCACACCTTGGGGATGTTCAAAGGATTGCCGACAATCAGCCAGGAGCCTAGTGAAAACCAGTGGACCGTTTAGCCAAACCAAATGCCAAAAGCTGAGAGCACATCTGGGATGAGCTGGTCGTTTGGCGGTTCACTCCTCCGTTAAACTCTAGAATTAGCAATGGCGGAAACGGTTTCATCCAATATTCACACGGATAATTTTCTTAATCTATATTGATTAGTAGTTTCTTTTTATTCATTTTTTAAGTTTTGTGCTTTGAAATTTAACCCAGAAATTTTATTAAAACATTTCTCAAAGAAAATATATACAACTCTAGCTGATTACCTGTGCTTTCTCACAGCAGATAATTAGTTATTTTGTTGCGTTAAATAATTTATCATCAAAATTAACGCTACTATATAATTTTGTGCAGTTTATTATAGCACGGTTCCCATCATACTATATGTTATTCATCAATTGATAAGTAATCAAAGTATAATGTTTCTTGACACACTGGCGCTCCGGATCAGTGTCAAGAAACAGATAACTAAGAGATAACCCGTTATCAGTAACAGGAGTTTAACCAGTACAGGTTAAAATTCGCTGTCAATAATAAATGTACGTTAAAATTTAATAAATTTATGTTTCCAAGATGTCATTTGGAAACAATCATTATATTTATAAGCATTACTAAGAAGTGTTCTGACTGGGGATGCTGATGAGTGAGGAGTTTGCAAGGGTTTTGGGATATTATTACCTCGGGTGGACCATAACCAGGTATAGCGTAAAATCTATGAGGGATAAAATCACAGTTTATTTCTAGTAATTCAAGGTCTGCCATCATAGTTCAAATGAAGCTCAAATAGAAATAACATTATGAAATAGATACAGCACGGTAACAGCTGACCTGTTATAGTCCTAGCAACGCTTTCTGCCTAGGTGTGCCCCTCTAAAAATACTTAAAAATTTGAATATTAAAAAATCCTTTCTTAGATGCTTGTTTGTATGCTAAAGGGAGTGTCCGTGAAAATAAAGTCGATTAAGTAAATTTGTGTAAACGTTTTCAAGTCGCTTATGAGAACCCGGAACCTAAATTCTAATTGTTTCCAAGTTTTACAAAAAATAAAAAGTTATAGCTGTAAACCCAATTTCATTCATATATATTTACAACCAGTTACGGTAATTATTGCCTTATTACTAATTGGTGGTATTGAGGTTTATCTTTTTGTTTTGAGCTTAAACAAACCCCGTAGTTTTCGGAGCTGTTTGGTTGGTTGAAAGGTCACAAAACTGTTGTGCAACATTAACTTTTTTCCAGGTTTTCAAAGTGTAGAGAATTTCTATTTCAATTAAAGAAGAAAATATTTTTTCTTCAAAGTTTTTGCCAATAATTGAAGAAATCGGATTTGGATTAAAAGTTTTAAGAAAACTCTGCTATATTATGTAACTGGAATTCCGAACACGTCCAATCCAAGAAAAGGCATCATTAGTAAACTTTGTGTACGTGAAGAATTCGAAAAGCCGGGTGGTGGGGGGGGGGGGGAGGTAAAAAAGGAAAAGAAAAGAAAAGAAGTTTTGGAAGCAATCTGAAGGCAGGATTCCTAAGAATGTTTGATGATCGCTCCGAACCGAATGCTCAGAAAAAAAACTACAGCCTTCGACAGATCTTCATAATGTCCGATCATTGCTAAAATAAAAGGAGAAATCACTAATGGTTGTTGTATGTGTTTTTTTTTGTTTTTTTAGTGTTAGTGTTTCTTTAGCCAACATTCCAATAACATTTGGCAGGTAAACCAATTGGTATACCTACCATATGTTAGGATATACCAATTGGTAGGTATACCAATATCCTTTAATGGACTTCCTTAGATGCCCGGTGGCCGTGTGTGTTAAGGCGTGAGCACTTAACACTCCGTGCCAAGGGTCGTGGGTTCAATTCCCACTATGGGGTGGTGGCTTTTCTTTAGAAGAAAGAAAATGCATCAGCCTTATCCTGGCTAAAAGGGTGGTAACCTATAGTTATTAACTAAACAAATAAAAAATGCACTTCCATACAATCTTCCATATATATATATATATATATATATATATATATATATATATATATATATATATATACATATATATATATATAGGAAATATGACGAAAATTAGTATTCAATTCCAAAACTTAGTTTATTCACAGATTTCCATTTCCCGTGGTCTAGTGGCTAGCTCCTTAGATTCATAAGCTGGAGATGGTGGGTTCGATCCCCACCGGTGGCAGGAATTTTCTCATATCAGGGCTCGTTGAGAAAATTCCTCGCTTCACCTTGGATGTCGGCGCTAATAGTCCAGATTTGTCGATGCGCCGTTAAAAAAAAGAAAAAAAAATTACAAACATAATAAAAGAAATCACATACAACGTAAAAATAAATGTTCTTACCAAACTTAGCCAAACAGGCGTGCACACAGATATTCCTCAATCTAAAAATAAATCGTAATTCTCACGTACTTTCTTTGACAAAATTTCATGTAATTTCCGAACGGCTGGTACAATCGATGTAATTCTTTCGGTGACTCGTCAAGTATTGACCACAGGTAGCATAGCTGGGCTGTGGTGGAGAATAGAAGACAGGAAAGGGAGGGGCGACTGTAAATCACAGAGGTGTTCGGTGACTCGTCAAGTATTGACCACAGGTAGCATAGCTGGGCTGTGGTGGAGAATAGAAGACAGGGAGGGGAGGGGCGACTGTAAATCACAGAGGTGTTCGGTGACTCGTCAAGTATTGACCACAGGTAGCATAGCAGGGCTGTGTTGGAGAATAGAAGACAGGGAGGGGAGGGGCGACTG
Organism: Gonocerus acuteangulatus; assembly: GCA_946811695.1. Taxonomy (NCBI): domain Eukaryota; kingdom Metazoa; phylum Arthropoda; class Insecta; order Hemiptera; family Coreidae; genus Gonocerus; species Gonocerus acuteangulatus. The sequence continues at coordinate 13,632,379 of OX328126.1, forward strand.
TAAATCACAGAGGTGTTCGGTGACTCGTCAAGTATTGACCACAGGTAGCATAGCTGGGCTGTGGTGGAGAATAGAAGACAGGGAGGGGAGGGGCGACTGTAAATCACAGAGGTGTTCGGTGACTCGTCAAGTATTGACCACAGGTAGCATAGCAGTGCTGTGGTGGAGAATAGAAGACAGGGAGGGGAGGGGCGACTGTAAATCACAGAGGTGTTCGGTGACTCGTCAAGTATTGACCACAGGTAGCATAGCTGGGCTGTGGTGGAGAATAGAAGACAGGGAGGGGAGGGGCGACTGTAAATCACAGAGGTGTTCGGTGACTCGTCAAGTATTGACCACAGGTAGCATAGCTGGGCTGTGGTGGAGAATAGAAGACAGGGAGGGGAGGGGCGACTGTAAATCACAGAGGTGTTCGGTGACTCGTCAAGTATTGACCACAGGTAGCATAGCAGGGCTGTGGTGGAGAATAGAAGACAGGGAGGGGAGGGGCGACTGTAAATTACAGAGGTGTTCGGTGACTCGTTAAGTATTGACCACAGGTAGCATAGCTGGGATGTGGTGGAGAATAGAAGACAGGGAGGGGAGGGGCGACTGTAAATCACAGAGGTGTTCGGTGACTCGTCAAGTATTGACCACAGGTAGCATAGCTGGGATGTGGTGGAGAATAGAAGACAGGGAGGGGAGGGGCGACTGTAAATCACAGAGGTGTTCGGTGACTCGTCAAGTATTGACCACAGGTAGCATAGCTGGGATGTGGTGGAGAATAGAAGACAGGGAGGGGAGGGGCGACTGTAAATCACAGAGGTGTTCGGTGACTCGTCAAGTATTGACCACAGGTAGCATAGCTGGGATGTGGTGGAGAATAGAAGACAGGGAGGGGAGGGGCGACTGTAAATCACAGAGGTGTTCGGTGACTCGTCAAGTATTGACCACAGGTAGCATAGCTGGGATGTGGTGGAGAATAGAAGACAGGGAGGGGAGGGGCGACTGTAAATCACAGAGGTGTTCGGCGACTCGTCAAGTATTGACCACAGGTAGCATAGCTGGGATGTGGTGGAGAATAGAAGACAGGAAAGGGAGGGGCGACTGAGAATCACAGAGGTGTTCGGTGACTCGTCAAGTATTGACCACAGGTAGCATAGCTGGGCTGTGGTGGAGAATAGAAGACAGGGAGGGGAGGGGCGACTGTAAATCACAGAGGTGTTCGGTGACTCGTCAAGTATTGACCACAGGTAGCATAGCTGGGCTGTGGTGGAGAATAGAAGACAGTGAGGGGAGGGGCGACTGTAAATCACAGAGGTGTTCGGTGACTCGTCAAGTATTGACCACAGGTAGCATAGCTGGGCTGTGGTGGAGAATAGAAGACAGGGAGGGGAGGGGCGACTGAAAATCACAGAGGTGTTCGGTGACTCGTCAAGTATTGACCACAGGTAGCATAGCTGGTCTGTGGTGGAGAATAGAATACAGGAAAGGGAGGGGCGACTGAATGTCACAGAGGTGTTCGTCATTTTGATAAATGTTGGCCTACCTGGTTAAGAAACGTTCCACGATTAAGCATTTTTTTTCTTTCAATTGTATTTTTTTTCTGTTTTTGGTGATCATAGCATATGATAGAACAATATACCTGAATCTTATTCTAAATTTTAAACCTAAATATTCTCTACACAAATGTTGCCAGTTTCTTTTTACGTAAACCATGTCTAACTTTAAACCTAGAGATCTATTTTTTTTTCTTTTTTTTTTCTTTTTTATTTATTTATTTTTTTTATTTATTTTTTATTTTTTTTTTTTTTTACGGCGCATCATCTACATTCACGTCATCAGCGCCGACATCTAGGGTGCAGCGAGGAATTTTACCAGGGATGATAAAATTCCTGCCGGAGGTTGGAAATCGAACCCAACATCTCCCGCTTATGAATCCAAGGCGCTAGCCATTAGACCACGGGAGACCCCTAAACCTAGATCTTAACTGAAAATTTGGGGCGAGGTTAGCTGAGTGGATAAGCACTGGACTAATAAGTTGGAAGACCTGAGTTTAAATCCCGTGCAAGCACTAAAGATTTTTTCTTCTAGTGTCTTCGTTCATGGGTTGAATTCGGCCTCCCTGACCGTCCCTAGGCCAAACCAGCCTTTAATTAATTTAATAATGGGTAACTTGGGTGCTAATGACTCTAGCAGTCGAAGCAGCCAAGGAGAAAATCAGGCGGCCGGAGCATAGTACTGACCACACTATCTCCCTAGTGTCCCGTTTGATCATGAATCAGATACCTCTATAGTATCTGCCCTCGTGGCCTGTTACGGGACTGATTTTTTTTTTAACTGAAAATTACTATTTGCATTAACGCGGTAATACTACCTTATAACTCTTTCTTTTTTATCATCTTTATGGGCTTAAATGCTTCCTTAACTAATCAAAACTGATATCCAAAAGTTTTTATATAAAGATATAAAATATTTTCTCTGGAAATGTAAGCTGTTTATTCTGGGTATATTTTGAGTATATAAACATTGTTTATGGTTGTGTAGGAGGTGAAAGGGTTAAGAGCATACTCAGAGAGTCGAGGATTCCTGGTAGACTCTTTTGCCGGCACCTCGTTTCCTGTTCGTTTCCTGTTCACTTCCTCTCCGTTCCTTTATTCCAGACAACTTTTGTTGTATACATTGTTGAAATCATAGTAATGGGCATGCTTCTCTCTTCACAGGCAATGGACAAATTTCACGGAATGTTTTTATTCAAACACTATTTATTATATATATATATATATATATATATACATATATATATATGCATATATATATGCATATATATATATATATATATATATATATATATATATATATGTTGTTCATTCGGCATCTGTCTCCAGCGGTCTTGCTCCTCCTGTCATCGCAATATTTCGCCGGATTCCTCTCCGGCTTCTTCAGGCAATCATTCATCCTTGCTGGTTGGTAAGGGAATGATTGCAGCAAGGATGAATGATTGCCTGAAGAAGCCGGAGAGGAATCCGGCGAAATATTGCGATGGCAGGAGGAGCAAGACCGCTGGAGACAGATGCCGAATGAACAACACATTTAATTCCCAGCGAAGTAGCTTGAATAATAGCATATATATATATATATATATATATATATATATATATATATATATATATAATATAAAGAATACAATATCCTTTATTTAAAAAAAATCGTATCCGACACATGGAGACGTCATATAATAATACATTTACAGATGTCACTTAGAATACCAGTGTGTAAGCTAAATCTATTTACAAAAATTCTTCAATTGTATAACATTGCCTTTCTCAGAGTATTCTCTTCAATTCCATTAAACGAATTTTGTTCGGCTGGTTGTTTCTTAATTCCTGAGGCAGCTACTTATATTTTTGCTATATATATATAACAAAAAAACTTCGGACTCTTTCAAGAAAAAAAAAGAGCCTGAGGCTTCATAATGATGTATGACAACTTGCAGGCAATATTTTAGCACTTTTTCTGCTGAAAACAATAGTGAAATCCGTTTTCCAATACCATCTAATCCATTTTGAAGCGCATTTTTTGTTGTTGCATTTTTTGCTCTTAGGTATTGTTCATAAAAATACTGAATAAGAATCTTTTTGTATGATTTTTAAATGCCAAACTACAGAAAAATGTTTCACTACTTTAACTCAAACGGTTGCAGAGATATTAGCCTGTAACATGAAGTCTGGGTTTCCTCCCTATATGGGGAGGGAGGAACCGCGCTAAAATATAATTGTCTGGAAGTTAATATAAAGTCATTACATATAGAGACCCGTTTCCAAATGGCCCACTCCAAACTGTCCCACCATCCTAATCCCGAAGGTCTATCCTTATCTTCCCAATCCCATCCAGACAACCCTCCAAGGCGGCTCAAGAGTCAGTGGCCCAAGAAAATTTACTCACCTGATCGTACCATGATCATTGTAATATTTATTTAGACAGCCCCGGAAGTGGCAACCATGGTTCACTTATTCCAAATTTTGTATGGTTTTTATTTTATTTTACTTTTCCAGTTTTGTTCAATTTATACATAGTATATATCTGTATCAACTAACTTGATTGTTGTGTACTTATAATGATTTGTATAGACTTAAAATAAAAAAATTAATAAAAAAAAAAAAAAAACATAGAGAAATACCACTTTAAGATTCAGTATCATCGAGTCATGGAGATGTGTTAGCTCAAAACGAGATGTTTTTGGAAATCATATAATCCTTTCTTTGAGAATGAGAAAGTATACACTTCTGAATGATTTCCTTGGGAAATATCCAGATTCTAGAAAAGCCAAAGAGATTACGACTCAGGTTCGTATTTCCATCAGATTCTCCCGGTTATCAATATAGAAGTGTCCGATTTCTTCTCGAGGGATAATGGGTTTCTTCTTCAGTTTCTCTTCTCATATCTCGTTCTGTTCTATTTTTTATCGTGTCAAGGAATTCTTGTATTAACGTGTAATAAAGTCGACGACAGCGTCTTTAGTTTAACCTTAATATTTGGACATGATGAAAAATTCAAGCCATACAGGAATTCCGCAAGGTTGTAGACCGAGTCCGTTGTTGTTCGATGTAGTTATGGAATCAGCCAATTATGGAAGCAGTGCAACGAAGGAAATGAAACGGTACATTCGCAGAACATATTTATGAATTTATTGGTGGAGAAATAAAATAATAGAATTAAGAGCCGGCGTAAATGGCCTAGAACTAGATGCGCAGTAAAAAAATAAATAAAACAAAGGGTTTCCTTTTTCCGAACGGCGATTCCGATTCTTAAGAAATAGATGGGGATTCAAGTCCCGTTTAAATTCAAGTCTTGCATGTTGATTTTAGCACTTTCCTCCGAAGGAAAGTAGCTATTGAGGTTGGACTCATGACGGAATTTTTGAAAAATGTCATCAAATCTTTATCGATCCTACCTAGTAGACACCGAAAATGACCCCCGTTAAAATTTATATATATATATATATATATATATATATATATGTGTGTGTCTGTTAACACGATAGCGGCCAGAGTTTATAACTTAAAAATTAAACAATTTTATCATTATTTCCGTAGTTTTATTAATTTGTTTTTTAATTTTCCTTTTTTCGAGATATTTTTATAATTCTTGCAGATTGTTGATTAGTAAGTTGTGTTCTGAGCAACCCAATATAATTGGGCAACTAAACTTTGTTTCATTTTGTTAAATAAAGTTTTTTTCTCTTTCTCTCGTCACGAAACTTGGTATATAGCATTCAATTAGCAAACGATTGAACGAGTTCGTTAACCACCAAAGTCGGTCGGTTTACCCCGAACCCAAAACACTAATTTGACTATGTCAGGCGTAATATTTGTTATACTTCAACGAAACTTGGTATTCGTAGTGGTAATATAGAGAGAAAACTGAGATATAAAAATGAACTAAATCGGTTCATTAGAAGGGGGGGGGGGTTTACTCCGGACCCACAATACCAATTCGCCACTACCAGCCGTGATTTTTGGTATATTTCGACGAAACTCGGTATTCGTAGTGGTAATCTACAGGTAAATATGTGTTGTAATAATAAACTAAATCGGTTCATTAGAAGGGGGGGTTTACTCCGGACCCAAATTCCTAATATACTCATACCGGTCGTAATTTCTTTTGTATTGTAACGAAACGCGGTATACGTCGTGGGTAACTCATGAGAAAGAAGTGTTGTAAAAATGAGCTGAATCGGTCAATCGGGAAGCGGGGGTTTAATTTGTAATATATTTCAATAGAAAAGCCCGCCAGACGTAGGTTCACATAGCCGCCGCAAGGAGCGCTTTCTACCACTAGAGTGACTGTATCCTGTTCCTGCGTTAGATCAAAATACGATAATATGAGGTTCTTTGTATTTATTACGTAGTGTAGTAGGTACCATGTGTAAACATAACTCTGGAAGGAAGTTAATAATTGATCAGTTACTCATTACAAATATAAAATAGAACTATTCATGTTTTTATTTTATTTATGTAGGATATTTTAAGCTAATTGTTCTGGAAAGCAGTCTACACTACCCAAATTCTGAGGAAAGTGCTTAGTTATGCAGCTCCTGCGTGACGGACTTTTTTTTCATCTAGGGATATTCTTTTCCAATATGGATCAGGTTAGAGTGGCAAACTATTGATAGTCCGGCGTTATGGGGTAACATTACCTTGTGTGATCAAAATCAAACGATTTTTTTCAATTTATGAATAACAAATAAATGAATATTTTTCAAATATTTATTTCATACATTTTACAAAAAAAATACATAGTACAAAAAAAAAAAATCGAAAAAATATAGAGGTGTGTTGTCTGACGAACGCAATCCTTTTTTTTTACGGGCGATTATCTGCAGGCGGTAAATTTTAATCTATAACAAAAACTAAAATTAATTTGAAGGAAGAAGGTAAAATCTAGTAATGTACGTAGGATTTTTAAGAAATATCCTACGAAATTGGTGAACAATTCTTCATTTTTGTAAAAATAAGTCGTCAAAAATCGGGCATAAAATGAATTGAAAACATTCGCAGTACTTGAGTAGCAAATATCATTAGGAAGCTGCAGTAAACATTTGTAGGTGAACGGGTAAAAAATGAAGGTCATAGAGTCGCCCGATTTGGTAAACATTGTTTTGAGAAAAACGACGTTAAAGTTTAATGTTCATTTTTTTCTTTTTATTATTTTTCAGAAATGTGATATGTATTCCCTTCCCTGCAATTCTAACTTATTATAACAATTAATTGTTTACTGTATGTTTTATTTATTTATTATATTATGTTGTTTTTTTTTATTCCTATTGGAATGTATGTTATATGTTATGTTTAATCCCCTGTAAATTGTTTTTTACAAAAATGCGGAAAGATTGTATAAATTTAAGTAATTTCCAATGACGCCATTAATATATTCTTATGTATTTCAACAAGCTAATCCGAATCCGAAGTCCGTTTCACCCCATCACGTCAGGTTTAATAGCATTTGAAGTTCAAATTTCGTATGAAGTCGTTAGAGAAGAAATAACTAGAGCTTCGGTGGTTTTGTGGGTGACTGAATTCCACTGAATAGACATTTCCTCGTCAAGATGTGCAACGCAGCCATATATCCTCCTCATAGTTTTTCCAGGCTCTGGAGTCTTCTCAGTCCTTTCCTGAGAAGGTGAGAGGACACTCATAGCTCTGCAACACGATGGTTCGGAGAGCTGTTTTCTGCCGTGCTCCTAGTTTTCAGATGACAGCCTCACGTTGGGCGCCAATATGATAGCGCGCCGATACTTCAGATGCGGTGATAGAGTGTCCAGAGTTTAGGGGGTATAATTCGATGCCTGTTTCAGCTCATTGGCGCAAAATCAAGGTCATTTTAAGGATAAATATGTTTATTTTGCAAGAAATTAATCAGCAGTCCAAATTATTTTTTTCAAAATAAACATGTTTGTCCTTGAAATGAACTTGATTTTGTACCAATGGGGAGAAACAGACTTCGGATTCGAAATCAGCGACCCATAAAACCACGGAAGTTCCATTTATTTCTTCTTAAACAATTTCATACGAAATTTAGCCTTCAAATGCTCTTAAACCTGACGTGATGGGGTGAAACAGTCTCCGGATTCGGATTCAGTATGTAGAAATACAAAGAATATATGTATGGTGTCTTTGAAAACGACCACTTTTTTTTTTTTTTTTTTTGTGTGCCTGTTTATTTACATAAATTTATAACTGATAATTAGCTATTTTTTAGCACTTTCCTCCGAAGGAAAGTAGCTATTGAGGTTGCACTCAAGACGGAATTTTTGAAAAAAATTTTCGAATCTTTATCGATCCTACCTAGTAGACACCGAAAATGACCCCAGTTAAAATTTATATATATCTATATATATATATCTATCTATATATATATATATATATATATATATATATATATATATATATATATGAACATATATACAGTTATATGTGTCCGTTAACACGATACCGGCCAGAGTTTTTGTTTTTTCCCCACGAAACTTGGTATATAGTATTCCCCAATCAAACGATTGAACGAGTTCGTTAACCAACAAAATCGGTCCATCTGGAGAGGGGGTTTACTCCGGAGCCAAAGTAGTTATTTGCCAATACCAGCCATAATTTGTGTTGTATTTCAACGAAACTCGGTATTTGTTCTGGTCAACTAAAGAGAAAAATGTGTTGTAAAAATAAACTAAATCGGTTCATTAGGAAGGGGGGGGGGTTAATCCGGACCCAAATTACTAATTAGCTCATACCAGTCGTAATTTCTACTGTATTGTAACAAAAGTTCGTCACGCAGGAGCTGCATAACTAAGCACTTTCCTCAGAATTTGGGTAGTGTAGACTGCTTTCCAGAACAATTTGCTTAAAATATCCTACATAAATAAAATAAAAAGTCCGTCACGCAGGAGCTGCATAACTAAGCACTTTCCTCAGAATTTGGGTAGTGTAGACTGCTTTCCAGAACAATTTGCTTAAAATATCCTACATAAATAAAATAAAAACATGAATAGTTCTATTTTATATTTGTAATGAGTAACTGATCAATTATTAACTTGCTTCCAGAGTTATGTTTACACATGGTACCTACTACACTACGTATTTTGATCTAACGCAGGAACAGGATACAGTCACTCTAGTGGTAGAAAGCGCTCTTTGCGGCGCCTTTGTGAACCTACGTCTGGCGGGCTTTTCTATTGAAATATATTACAAATTAAACCCCCGCTTTCCGATTGACCGATTCAGCTCATTTTTACAACACTTCTTTCTCATGAGTTACCCACGACGTATACCGCGTTTCGTTACAATACAAAAGAAATTACGACCGGTATGAGTATATTAGGAATTTGGGTCCGGAGTAAACCCCCGGAGTAAACCAAGTTTCGTGACGACAAAACAAAAACTCTGGCCGGTATCGTGTTAACGGACACATATATAACTGTATATATGTTCATATATATATATATATATATATATATATATATATATAGATATATATAAATTTTAACGGGGGTCATTTTCGGTGTATACTAGGTAGGATCGATAAAGATTTGAAGAAATTTTTCAAAAATTCCGTCATGAGTCCTACCTCAATAGCTACTTTCCTTCGGAGGAAAGTGCTAAAACGCGGTATAAGTCCTGGGTATCTAATAAGGAAGAAGTGTTGTAAAAATGAAGTAAATCGGTCTATCGGAAAGGGGGGATTTACTTTGTACTATGTTTGAATTGAATTGAAACAGGTGTTATTTATGGTTTAGCACTTTCTTCCGAAGGAAAGTAGCTATTGAGGTTGCACTCATGGCGGAATTTTTGAAAAATTTCTTCGAATCGTTATCGATCCTACCAAGTAGACACTAAAAATGACCCCAGTTAAAATTTATATATATATATATATATATATATATATATATATATATATATAAATATATACGTATATATATATATATATACATATAGATATATATATCTACACGATATCGGCGAGAGTTTTGTTTCTTCCCCACGAAACTTGGTATGTAGTATTCCCCAATCAAACGATTGAACGAGTTCGTTAACCAACAAAGTGCAGCTCCTGCGTGACGGACTTTTTTTTGTATAACATGAGAATTAAGTCATCAATGTTTCCCGCCCCTAAATACATTGAAAACGCAATCTTCCTAAAGAATGACTGCCTATAAAGATAGAATTAATCTGACTGCAGGTAAAGTCGACAGAACGGATTGTAGTGTGTAACGAGATGTATATTTCAGTGCATACTCTGCAGTCTAGGTCACTGCAGTGTATGCACCCAGCGAATTATCCCTGTAGCTCGAGTTGTATCTTATCCAGACTCTCATTAGGGGAAATAGCCAACAGCTGTTTTATTAGTGTAATTAGCTTTATATTCATTAAACCTTTCTCGAATATCTTTATATTTGATATTGTGGATGTTGGCAGTGAATATCACACTAGTATTTCCAAAGTGACACTACTCAAAAATCGATTATTTTCAGTTATGACAATGAAAGACATGGTACATATCTCTTTATTAACCGTCAAAACTGTATGTACACAGAGCTTGTACACCAGAGGGCACTTGTGTCACACTTTCTGTCTTAATGCTATTTTCCCTACAAAGGCTATAGTGACACATTTTCACAGTTGAGTATTTTTTTTAGTTGCATTACTATAGAAATACTAGTGCAATATGTTAACAAATAAATTAATCATTTCTGTTTTTTTTTATTTTTAAATTTTTAACTGATAAAATCGATCACTGGTATACACGATACAAAAGCCTACAGATTTATTTTAATTCATTTATTATATTTCATTTATAAATTTATTATCTTGCAATTTTGGAGAATAAATTCTAATAAAAATGCCCTGTATTGTTTTTTGTTACAATGCTTTGTTAATCGAATCTCTGTCCCACGATAGAATGGTTAGCAACCTCTGTCTAAAATAGAAGATCCAGGGTCGAGTCCCGTTGTGGGAGGTTGACTTTCTTCAGGGATGTTGCCCACTATGGTTTTTTCACTCCAACCAAGTGAGCTAGCTGGGATTAATACTAGATATGACACCGACTACGTCGTCATACCTTCTCTACTCTGGACACTCACACGCCGCACCTGTAGTATCGGCACGGTAAATTATTGGCGCCCAACCTGAGGCTGTGACCTGAAGACCAGGAGCACGTCTGAAAAGAGCTCTCCGAACCATCGTGTTGCAGAGCTATTAGTGCAATCTCACCTTCTCAGGAAAGGAACGAGAAGACTCAAGAGAGTTTTTCGAGAGCCTGGAAAAACTCTGTGGAGGATATATGACACCGTTGCACTTGTTCATCTTGGCGAGGAAATGTCTACGAGGAGAACTCTGCACCGCAGAATGTTGCAGTCAAACCTATACAGAACCGAGCTATTCGACGGCCAGAGGCACCGCAGACGGATCCTGAACCACTAGATAACCAACAGCTCACTATTCTAGTTCTCCTAGATTTTTCAAAAGCATTTGATACCGTAGACCATCAAATCCTCCTCACCAAACTCCAATCTCTTTCCTTTTCCAACAGTGCCATTAGCTGGTTCCAATCCTTTCTATCCAATCGATCCCAATACGTGGTCATCCCCGTCAGCAATCCTTCTAGCCCTCTTCCTCTTTCCCGTGGTGTACCGCAGGGCTCCTCGTTATCCCCAACTCTATTTTCTGTTTACATCAATGATCTTCCTCTTTCCATAGTTCATTCCAAGTTTCATCTTTACGCTGACGATACCCAAATCTACCTATCCTTTAAGCCCTCTTTGCTACGAGATGCTGTAGACAAGCTGCAAGTAGATCTTAACAACATCAATGCTTGGGCTGCAGCTAATAAGCTTTCCCTGAATCCAGACAAATCCAAAGCCATTGTTATAGGCTCCCAATCCCTCATAAGTTCTACTTCCCCTTTTCCAGCCCTTTACCTTAACAGCATCCCTATAAAATATTGTAAATCAGTTAAAAATCTTGGGATCATATTTGATCAGAACCTTTCCTGGAAAAATCATATTTCCCAAATTTCCCGTCGGTCCATATTTATCCTGAGACAGCTCAACCTCTCCCACCATCTCCTGCCAACAAAGACCCGTCAACTCCTCGTAACTTCCCTATTATTCCCCCAGTTTGACTATGGTTGTTTGGTGTACGTTGGACTTTCTGGCGATCTCGAGGCAAAACTCAAACGCCTCATGAACTGTTTCATTCGTTTTATCCTCGGGATCCCCAGAGACTCCCACATATCACATTTCTACCAGGAGCTAAATTGGCTATTCCCTCTTTATCGTCGTCAGTACTTCCTCGGCTCAGTCCTTTACCAAGTAATTCAATCCCGTAGACCTTCTTATATTTTTCAACTTCTTAAATTTAAATCCTCGGTTCACTCCCGTAACACCCGATCTCGTCCTTCCGATCTTTATATTCCTTCCCACCGAACAGCAATATTCGAAAAATCATTCGTCACCCGTGCCACCTCGCTATGGAATTCCTTACCTCTGTCTGTCCGCCATTCTACCAACCTTGAAACCTTTAAATCCCGACTCTTCCACCACCTTCTATCCCTCCAAGTTTTACCCAACCCCTAGTCTATATTGAAGCTGTACACTATATACTGATTCTGATAGCATTTATAAGTTTTTAAGTTTATACGTAAAACTCAAAATTATTTTGTAATTTCAAAATTATTCCTATGGGACTTCTGTCCCGGAATAAGAATAAAACTTTTCATTCATTCATTCATTCACTTCAGAAGAACCCAACATCATCCAGGTGAGGATGTGGTCGAATTCATCAGGGACCACTACGACATCTGGAAATGGCGTCGACGAGATCTTCGAGCACTTGGAGCTTCGCGTAATTGCGGCCTTGGACTCAGTGATGAAACGTCTCGACTATCTCCAAGATTTCAGGCAGAACAT
>OX328126.1:13645014-13765014 GCA_946811695.1 Gonocerus acuteangulatus
TGTCATCATGGGACCCACTGCTCCCCTAACTGGGTCCCGGGCTAGTGATAAGATGGAGTGTGTTGTGAGGGTCGGGCCTTCGGAATTAGTGGGAATCATCAATAGGCGATTATCCGCCGAGTCCGCGAGAGTGAGGGAGAGAGCGTGAGAGTGAGGCCGCGAGAGTGTGTGATAGTGGAGCATGCGCAGTAAGTCCAACCTCCTCCCGCATTCACTAGCCGATCCTCGGCGTGTTCGGGTGTCCATGCTCGTTAGCTCTTGTCGCGTTCGTTCGCCGTCTTCCGTCTTATCAATATTATCACTGTTATCTATGTTATCATCTTACTGATTGTTATCAAGACCGTTAAGTGCTCCAGGTGACCGTGGGATATCAATCATCCTTCATTTAGCTCAGGTAATATTTTTTATTTGTCTAAAACTGAACTAATTTTTTTTCAAATTAACTTGTAACAATTCATTACTTTTGTGTTTATATAATTTGCATTGTTTTAAATGAAACATGGCTACATCCTAAGCATACAATAAAACCAGTTTTCAAAGCACAAATTTCCATTTAAATTCTTTTTTTGTTTTATTAGTTTAGTAACAAATGTTATTCAGTTTGCACAACTATTTTTTTTTAGACACAGTTATCATATATGTAAATACTACATGTATGCGACAGAATATTTTTATATGAGAATTTTATTTTTCCTTACGGTTCATTAGCGTCAGATGCATATTTATATTTGGCATTTAATTTAAAAAATACCTTTGATAATTAATTTAAACTATAGATTTTGTATATGAGAAACGTCCAGGATATTTTATGCCTTATAAAAATTAAACACGAATTTTTATAAGGCATAAGTTAATTTTCCACAATAGATACATCGTGTCATTACGAGACATGTTTGATGTCAATACGAGACCCTTTAAAGTCAATACGTAACATTTTTATATTCAATACAATACACATAACGTCAATCCGAGATATGATTAAATCCAATATTAATTATAAAATATGGGTGCGAGGTTAGCTCAGTGGTAGAGCACTCGACTAATGAACTGGAGGACCAGGTTCAAAACCCGAGCAAGCACTAAAGATTTTTTCTTCTAGTGCGGCGTTGAGGGTTGAATTTGGGGTCCCAGATCGTCCCTAGGCCAACCCAGCCTTTAATTAATTTATCAATGGGTACCTTGGTGCTAATGACTCTAGCAGTCGAAGCAGCAAGGGAAAAATCAGGCGGCCGGAGCATAGTATTGACCACACTATCTCCCTAGTGTGCCGTATGGTCAAGAATCAGATACCTCTACAGTATCTGCCCCTCTGGGCCCTTGTGGCCTGTTACGGGACTGATTTTTTTTTTTTTTAATTATAAAATATAACAGGTAAAAATGAATTACATACTGTATGCGCTTTCTCTCAACTATAACTTACATACTGTGAATTATAATTCGAAGAAAGCGTATTAAATACTCAAACGTAACAAAATACAAATATCATGGTATTATAGATAACATAAATGTTAACAATTAACATGAGTATATACCAACACTAAATTACAGTATTATTTAATAAATTGTATAGTATAGTAAATTATTTTGGTAGATTAATACATTTCATTGACACCCCGTTTTATTTTTTTTTCGTTTTTGATGTAATACTTTACACGTATACAAATTGTATTATATACTGTTTATAATGCAGCAGAAAAAAGGTTAAACATTCAACTGGACGATCAGCACCTAGCCGTACATTACATGACATGCCAGGAACTTCAGCCATTATGTGAGAGATATAAAAAAAAAAAAAAAAAAAAAAAAAAAAAAATCAGTCCCGTAACAGGCCACAAGGGCCCAGAGAGGCAGATACTATGCTCCGGCCGCCTGATTTTCTCCTTGGCTGCTTCGACTGCCTGAGTCATTAGCACCCAAGGTACCCATTATTAATTTAATTAATTAAAGGCTGGGTGAGCCTAGGGACGATCTGGGACCCCATATCCAACCCTCGAACGGCAGCACTAGAAGAAAAAATCTTTAGTGCGCGCTCGGGTTTTGAACCTGGTCCTCCAGATCATTAGTCGAGTGCTCTACCACTGAGCTAACCTCGCCCCCACATCTGAGAGATATATAACAGTTAAATAAAAAAACTCCTTGTACAAAACTACTGACAACAATCAAACACAAGGTACAATAATTATAGTCTACAAAAATATCAAATAATGGGGAGATAGTTACTTTATGTGGTTCCTGGATCGGCCACAGTTGACTCACATCATCTCAAGAAAGATCATCCCGCTTATCCCTAAAACATATTCTGACCGACTGTACGCTCATGAAAAAAATTAAGTTACATTGGCAAATCTGAAATCAAGCATATCTGGACAAAAAAATATATTGACGTCTGCTGTAAAAAAGAATTAAAATTTCTGGTTATTGGCCAAAGAATAAATCAATTGAAACGCCGATTTTTGGAAAATTATTTTCCCAGGATCGGTACAAGGATATCCTAAGTATTGCAGACTTTCAAACAAATACTGGTGACTATTATTTTTTTATTATTTTATTTGCTATACAGGATTTCTCCTTAGCAAAGGAGTTGGCTTACATATTTATTTAGTTAGTCCTATTGTTAGTCATTTTAAATTTTAACTTTTATAACTGTTTAACTGTTATAGCTATATTTATAGTATTTTACTGATATGAGCAAACTATAATAGGAAATGAGTTGCAAAATAACAATATCTGTATATGAGAAATAAATAATATAACTAATATTACATAAACAAAATCCTTTGAATTTGAAAATTTTGCATCGATGAAAGTTTATTATTTTTTTTAATAGCTTGAATTTATATTTTAAAACCCCGGTAAATAATTTGTATCAATTATACTTTTTTTTACTATTTTGCTAATTAACATAATTTGTTTTTAATAAATTACTTTTTTTTTATACAACGCGTAAATATTTCTTACGACTTACTGGCAGAATACATGCTGTCTATACATCAGGCAAAAACTACATTACACATTTTTTTGACAAAAGGGAGCCAATCATTCAATTTATCCCTAAATAAACCTCCACTTCATTTTCATAGATTTAATGCTTACTAAATGAAAAATTTTTCATGTAAGTATTGAATCTGTAGTCCGGTAGGGGGCTGAGGAAACAAATTGCAAAAAAACTCTGATTCCTCGATAAAAACAGATGTGCGTTATTGGACATCAGGAAAGTATCTTTTAATTATGGTTTTAATGAATTAAACTATTGTGTTTTTTTTTAAAGTAAAGTTAGTTTATTTTATGATGGCATAATTAGAATTTAATTATCCTGATTACTTTTTGAGCAATCCTTTCTTAATCATTAAAAAACAGGTCTACGTTAAAAAAACAGAAAATTGGACATAGCTCATTTTCCTTTCGGAATCGGACCATACTTTCAAATGAACTTTTTTGCTGGAAATTATGTGTACAATCACCTTCTAGGGTTTGGCTACTTAGAACTGAATCACCCTGTATATAAACATTAAATAGAAACACACATTTATACTCCAAAATTTAAATTTTTCTCTTATTTAAATTGGTACATTTTATTTATTTTCTGTGGTTGAATTTATTAAATTTCTCTTTTTATTTTATTTTTTTTGGATTTCATTACTCTATTTCGTGTTTTTGTTTTCGGTTCCTTTATAATTTTTTTATTTTACCTTACTACTCGTAGAAATATATTCAGTAGTTGCCCAATAAATTAAATTAAAAAAAATTCATTCCACGTACAGTTTAAAACAATTATGCAACCAACACTGTTAATACCGAATCATTGCGTATGCTAGTTACAAACCTTTAAATTATAATGATTCTTCGAAGAGAACAAAGATCGGGCCATACAATTCTCCAAGGTTCTTTAAACGGGGTATTTTTACACCTGTTTAATAAATCCTTTTGTATTTCTGTAGAAATGAAAAACGTCAATTACTTAACAATATGTTTTATTTTCCGCGCTTAAGTTCTTTCAACTCCTGCTACCATCTTCACAGCTGTTATATTATGCCACGTTCCTGTAATATTATGCCGCGTTCCTGTAATATTATGTCACGTTTCCTATAATGTATGGCTCATTTAAATTTCTTTGCTTAATTTCTGCTATCTCTTCGTACACGACCTCGCCAAATCCCGATTGCTAACCTTTCTTTCCTAATTGTCATCCCATCCAAATCCTAGAGGTCAATCCCTTTCCACTCAGACCCATCCTAAAGACCTACCCAAAAGGCTTAAGAGACTTTGGCCCCGTGACCAGCTACATAACAGCGGTTAAAAACAGCAAAAATAAAAAAGTTTAGATATATTAGGAAGTGCCGATAATGTTTTGCTCCTTCCATATACTGTTCATTGACATGTATACTTAGGCCAGCACAATTAATTATTGTACTTATAATTGTACAGATTTTAAATAAACATGAATTAAAATAAAAATTGCTGCTATACATTTAAATTGCAATGGCTTGTACGGACCTAAGGGTAGACATGCAAATACGTATCGTCGATACAAATGCAAAGTATCGAATGTGAAAATCACCGACTTTCCAGAGTGAAAATACTTTTATTCATGACTTTGCTTATGTACAGTCAAATAGTCGGCAGATTCGACCTTTTGACTGTGGTTAATTTCCCTTTCATTGAGTGAACTAAGATTCGAGAGTTTGCCGTTCATCAGTCCACCAGCAATAAGTATAGATTGAAAATGAAAAATGCCTTTTTTCACATTCGATACTTTACATTTGTATCGACGATATGAAGAGGTCGGGGCAAAACAGTGTTAAGAAATATTTTTAAGAAAACTTAACTGTAGCTGCTGTATGTTGGATACTATGAGAGACTGTCAGTCTATGATGCAAATCTACTAAAATATTACTACAAACTCTTTATGCTACTTAATACTGTTACCCTTAAACATTTTAACTGCTGGACGCACATAATATCCAATATATCGTCGATACAAAAGGAAACTAACGAATATGAAAATCACCACTTTACAGAGTAGAAAAGTATTCATTCATAACTTTTTTTTGGACGGTCAAATATTCGGCAGATTTGACCTTTTGATAGTGGAATACTTTCCCTTTAATAGAGTGAAATCAGATTCAAAAATTTGCCGCACATACGTCCAGCAGAAATTAGTAAAAGTTGACAATGAAAGATGCATTTTTTCATATTCGTTAGTTTTGTATCGACGATATAGCGGCTACAGTTAAGTTTTGTTAAAAATGTTACTGGGCACTATTTTGCTCCGATCCCCTAAATTAACACATAACGAATTTAAACTAACGGAATTCATGTAAGGATGTAAACCTACGAAACGTTATTTATACGTATACAAAGTACAGATGTGTCAAATAATGCGACAATTCAAATGCACAGAGTCCCCCGTGTTCTAGGGGCCAACTCCTTGGATTCTAATGCGGGAGATGAGGGTTCGAGCGCCTCTTGCATGAGTGATTTTTCGGGTCTTGTTTAGAACAGGCCCGCCAGAGATTTTATCTAGTAACAGTTACTTAATGTTCTAGAAAACTGTGTGTAAATTGTGCTGAGGAATTGTAGATGTGTTTATTGTGGTTTTTGAGAGTTGTACCGGTTTTCACACTCAAGGAGTTGAGTCTATGTGGGCGAAGGCCAAAAGGAGAAACAAAAAGGAATGTGGGACACATCCCTCTATGATAGACTCCTATTTATGTGAGTACATGTGGAGGCAGAGAAACTCAAATAAAGATGTTTTTGATAAAATCCTTAAGGACATAGTAGAATTTTGGCCTCCAGATGTACTTGGAGGAACTGATTAAAAGTATGATAATATTTTTGGTTATGTGTAAAAAGTTTTTATTAAATAAATCATATGTTCCTTTAACCCATATTTTTTTATTTATCAATAAGTAACTGTTACTAGATAAAATCACTGGCGGGCCTGTTCTAAACAAGACCCGATTTTTCTCATTTCGGGGCTTGTTGAGAAAATTCCCTGCTGCACCATGGATATCAGCGCTAATAGCTCAGATGTCGGTTCGCGGAAGGGAAAAAAACTTACCTCAGCTATTCTCGTAAAGATAGAGAGTAGAGAACTTTAGAGGCCCATCCAGCATTTCATGGGATACCTGCGAAGGGTAATATAAGATGGTCAAAGCTTACTATTCACCACATTTTGCCCGTAGTGTGTGGAAAGGTCAAGAATAATATACTTGCATAGTATCTGCTTTTCTAGCTCCCTCGTTGTCTGTGATGGGACATTATACATATGTACGGATCGCTATCTGTACATGGAAGATGTATAGAAAATATACTATTGGGGGCCTTTATCAACGCAATAGTACCCGAAACAATGATTATTAGGATTTTTGTCTGTTTGTTCGTGCACGCTAATCTCAGAAACGACTTATCCGAATGAATTATGTTGACACCAGTGAGTACCTAGATTCACTGCTCTCTGTCAGACACTCTATACACACTATGGTTTAACAATCCCTAAGGGGTCAGCTTTATGTGGCTCTGTCAGGTTTTAGCAATCCTAGCAGCCTGTATGCTTGATCCCCGATGGCTAAGCGTCTTATATCGTGTATAGAGAAACATTACTGAAAAGTGGATTTTTTTAAAATAACCAAACGACGGTTTATACAATTTAAAGTTAACCAAAACATATATCCAAAAAACACTGCCCTAAGTCATTGTTTACGCGAACGAAGTCACGGGCACAGCTAGTATATAAATAAAAAATAGTGTTTTAGAATGGAGACCATTTATAGATGTTGTAAATTGAATAAATAAATGTGTTCGCCTTGAAGAAGCGGATCAATGCAGAAAGTAAGTAAGGCGAATTATTCATGGGCGCCATGAAGTAGAGAATTTAAAGGCTTTTCCTGAATGTTTTTTTTTTAAATAAAAATATAATAAGTTGATCAATTATTCCAAATTTGCATTATATTACAATTTGCAAAATATGTTTTAGATTACAATATTTATATTGTCAGCATTTTGGTTCTTCGAATAAAGTCCTTAAGCCCCGAAATACATTCCGTCTTCGAATTGTAGACTGAGCATTGATTATGGAGCTGTAGTATCGAAAGTAGCTTTCCTATTTAATTATCTTATTCTCCTAAAACCTTAAACTAATTATGAATTCTTCATTAATTTTAATAATTTACACAGTTTCGAATTACCGACGGGACGGCAAAGTGAGAGTTATAAGTTCACGTGGTTCAATTTATATATTATATATATAAATTTTTTTTTATCTTAGGAGGCATGGGGTCATTAAAGCAGTCTTCCTTTATTATACAACTTTATTTATTCGGCCCGACATGTTTCGTGCGTCTTTTCTTCGCACCTCTTCAGGGGCTCTTCTTGCAAGGAAGTCCTCTCGGTACCATGTACTCCCTCTGGAGTCTGGCTTAATACTATTACTATAGTATTAAGCCGGACTCCGAGGGCCGAGTACATGGTAACGAGAGGACTTCCTAGCAAGAAGAGCCCGTGAAGAGGTGCGAAGAAAAGACGCACGAAACGTGTCGGGCCTAATAAATAAAGTGGTATAATAAAGGATGACTGCTTTAATGACACCATGCCTCCAACGATAAAAAAGAATTTGGATATTTTGGGACACCTACAAGAATAAATAATATATATATATATATATATATATATATATATATATATATATATATATATATATATATATATATAAATAGGGAAACCAATAACTCCAGGTCACCGCCACAGATGATTATTTTACAAAACAAGTTTTCGGAGTCTATAGCTCCATCATCAGTTCCTTACTGTAGATAGTTCACCCGAAGCTCCGCACAATGGTGCCGAGAGGGAAAAAACCTCCAAAACCGAAGGTGTTCAATCCCGTTTGAACTAACATTTTTTATACCTGATAAGTTGTAGAATACTGCTGTAATATTGCTTTTCCATTTTATTAATAGTTATGATCACAAAAAACCTTTTTGTTGACTGTTTTCTCACTGAGCAAAAATCTAACAGTTTTTAGTGAAAAGTAAAATAATATTTTATACCTGTTATTTTATTCCTGAAAAGTTAATATTACCCAGGAAGTCTCAACAGTATATGTAGCTTTTAAACGAATTTTCTTTTTTCCCAAAATGTACCATGAACTTAGATAGATAGATAGATATGGAGTTTGGCGCTCTACAACTAGGTTATTTGCGCCTTCCAATATGTTGGTTCGAAAAGTTTGGGTTCTTTTATAAATATTTGCTTTAGGTATTTAATTAAATTTTGAGACGTCTGTGAGTTTGTGAGATAGGTGTAGTTCTTTGCCTGTGTGTAATGGTGTTATGCTTTGTTTAGTTATAAATTGTTAAAAATAATTAGTTACAGATTATATCATTTTAAAGACCATTACAGTCATTATCTTAAAATCCAATATGGCAATTATAATATAAATCAAGACTATTATAACTTAAACTAAGACTATATAATTTAAACTAAGACTATGACAATTATAATTTAAATTATATATAATAATTTAATAATATATATAAATATAAACCATGAACTTAGGTTGTGAAGACATCTGTAATGAAATTCAATTATCCGTAGTTTATTTGCCGTAGAAAAAAAGCGGTACTTAGCTATGCTCTCCGCATAGTTGTACCGAAAAGTGCACGTTTTGAAGTTGCTTTCCTTATAAATTTCATCGCCGTAATCGGCCGTAGGTGTGCACAGCCTAATAAAATTAAGGTGTCAATAAGTGATGCGAATACTTTACGAAAAATGACTTTACCATTATTATTCTCAGTAGATAGGTCTTAAACACTTTGTGATAGCAAGTAACTGAACATTTACAGTGAGATCTACCTAATATCTCCTGCAAAAATGTCAAAATTTATTCGTTACAGGCGAAAAGTTGAATAAAGAGAAATAAATCGACTCCATTTAATCGACAATTTTAAATCGACATTGTTTGTTAATTTATTCAACTCAGCACTAGAAAATACATATGGAAGGATCTAGGCGGTGGGTAGATGGCCAGGCCAAGTTCCGGCCTAAGCATACTGTGTGTATATTACAGGAGGTCTTAGAGCCGATTTTTACTCTCTCATAACTTTCAACCAGGTAAAGATAAAGTTTTCACAGAGGTATTATACTACTGGATGTAAGTAAAACTGGAAATTTTCATAATTCTACATCGAATAGCTTCTGAGATATAAGCGATCGAAAATCGGGATTTATAGGACTCACTCGCTCACTCACTCACTGACTCATCAAAATTATTAGGCACTTCCCATGATGCTAGAGACTTGAAATTTGGCAGGATGATAGATATTAAAGTATTATTAAAGGAAAAAATCGAAAAATCCTGAAAAGTTGTGTTTGACGCTGCTTCCGGGGCGGGGGCGCGCCAGTTTTGTACTTCCTTCGTAAACCCATCATTTCGTCTGAAACCCATGATGTGGGGTATCAAATGAATCGTCTCGGTATGAAGAAACTATATTTGATGTTTTAAGAAAGATTTAGGCGCATATAGGCTTGGTAAACATCGTACACCAGCTGTCTGTCTGTATGTTTGTCCCTTATATAAATCCGAACCGTTTGATCGATTTTGACCAAACTTGGGACACAGATGGGTCTTGGTACGGGGAGAATCATAGGCTAGTTCAATATCGTCTATCAGCTGTTTGCCTAACTGTTTATTCCTTATACAAATCCACACGATTTGACCGATTTTGACCAAACATGGTACACAGGTAGGTCTTTATCCGGGTAGTGTCAAAGGCTAGGCCACAATCGTCTATCAGCTGTCTGTCTCCATGTTTGTTCCTTACACAAATTCACACCGTTTGACCGATTTTGACCAAACTTGGCACACAGGTAGGTCTTGGTCCGGGGAATGCACTAGGATAGGTAAAAAAGGACTTTCAGCTGTCTATCTGCATGTTCGTTCCTTACACAAATTCACACCGTTTGGCCTATTTTGACCAAACTTGGGACACAGGTGGGTCTTGATACAGGGAATGCACTAGGATAGGTAAAAAAGTTCTTTCAGCTGTCTGTCTGCATGTTCGCTCCTTATACAAATTCACACCGTTTGGCCTATTTTGACCAAACTTGGCACGCAGGTAGGTCTTGATACGGGAGAGTCATATTACCTATGACGTTTTGTACTTTTTGTTCCTTCGGAAAGCCATCATTCCTTCTGAAACCCATCATGTGGGATACCAAGACGATTCGTTAAGGAGAACCTATATTTGATGTTTTAAGAAACATTTCGATGCATCTTAACAACAACACGTGTGACTTCTTTCTTAAATGTTGTAAATAAAGTCGTAAGGGTTAAATGCATAATATACTTGAAAGCAGATACTAAGTTTTTCAAAGTCATCTAAATTACAAAGTTTAGGATCACAAACCCAAAATGTATCGTCTTTGTTCTTTTCTTTTTCTTGAAGGCCTTCTACACTTTCCTTGTGGTGATCTTTATCCTCGGGATGAGGTTCCTGTGTTTTACAGTGTAATAGTTTAGTTAGGCGAGCAATCAATTTGTCCTCTAGAGTTCTGTCATCTGGAAGACCTATCTTTTCTAGTCTAGTGATTAGATGTATGTAGGTTGATTATTGGTATCAAATATCAAGCATTAAGAAGAACTTTATGCAGAATCCAAAGACCCTGGTTTTATATGAAGTGAAAAAGCCAGTAGTTATGTGGCAACTAAATTTTATTTAATACTTAGAAAAAAGTAATGAGATCCCAAAAAAAACATAAATGTGAAATAGAGGCCAAGTTCCTCCCCCACAAAGAAACACTCCCTTCCCCAAAAAGCGAGAAATATCTCCTCCTAAAACCCCCAAAAAACGCCTTACCATCCTACACTCCAAAAAAAGTAGTATGAGTTGGTGTATTAGGTGTACCATATTTTCAACCAAAAATATTTGCCAATACAAGAGATGATACAAGAAAGAAATGTCCAAGTTCATTACTTAGAATACCTCATAGTTACTTACTAAGAAGAGTAAAGACACATCAACTGACCTTTAAAAACAACAATAAAAATACTTATATCCAGTTACTAAAATATCACTTTCCTCAACCAGGTATATTCTTAAACTTGGCAATGTTTTTTTTTGTGCCGAAATTATCTTTAGAGAGAAAACTAAACATTGCCAAGTTTAAGAATATACCTGGTTGAGGAAAGTGATATTTTAGTAACTGGATAAAAGTATTTTTATTGTTGTTTTTAAAGGTCAGTTGAATTGTCTTTACTATTCTTAGTAAGTAACTAATAGGTCTTCTAAGTAATGAACTTGGAAATTTCTTTCTTGTATCATCTCTTGTATTGGCAAATATTGTTGGTGAAAATGTGGTACACCTAATACACCAACTCATACTACTTTTTTTGGAGTGTAGGATGGTAAGGCGTTTTTTGGGGGTTTTAGGAGGAGATATTTCTCGCTTTTTGGGGAAGGGAGTGTTTCTTTGTGGGGGAGGAACTTGGCCTCTATTTCACATTTATGTTTTTTTTTGGGATACATATCTCTACCAAGTTTTTTAAATTAAATGGATGGATGGATGGATGGATTGGGTGTTTAAGGGCAGAAAACATCTAGGTCCTCACCGCCCTGAAGTGTAATGTTAGAGAGTCGTGTATATGTCGTGAAAGGGTTAGTAATTTGTGTTTAGGACAGTGCATGACAATGAACTGTTTTTTTTTTGATAACTTGTATTCAATTTTCTTTTTTAACCAATATCATTGCTTACTACTAACTTACTAGGTAATGGAACTATTTGTACTAAAAGTAATACTAATATACACTATAGCACTATCAATACAAATAATATACTACATAACAAATAATAGACTACATAACCATATTAATATTTACATATTTATTTTTCCCCCTCTTGTACAGTTTTTTATTTATTTATTTTTTAAATTTTTTATTTATTTTTTTTATTTAAATTAATTAAATTAAATGCTTACCGGTTTTCATAATATAAAACTCGTTTATTTTCCAAAATAATTATTCTATTTAATTGGCAGTGGTCTTATTCGACTCAGCACTCAAAAATACATTAAAAATGATACCAAAATCATAAAGATTCAAGTACCTAGAGGTTTTTTCCCAAAATCTGGCGTTTGGCACCACTGTGCGCCCCAGATTGGGGCCAAACCACATTTCGTGTTTCAAAAAAGGCTAAAGCCTCTAAATCTTAACCCATTCCAATGAACGTGTTTTTTTTTTTTTTTTTTTTTTTTTTTTTTCTTTTTTTTTAAATAAACGTTATAAAAGCAAATAAAATTTAGAACAACTTCAAGCCTGATGATTTTTTCTCTCACTGATATAGTTAAGTTAAACATTCAAATGCTGATTATACTTGGAAAAAATCAAAATCTATTTTCAAATCATTCAAAAATCATATCATTTCAATTAATCTCATTGTTGATTTAAGATAAATTGACGTTTTGGAGATGTTTCAGTCTGATTTTTCCGTCATACCAGAATTTAAATGTTTAACGATTGTAAAAGTTCGTGAGTTATTTACACGTAATTTTGTAACACAGGGTACAAAAATCTTGCTAGGCAAAGTTGTTTTACATTTAATTATCTTTCATTTTTAAAAAAAATCATTGAAATCGGTTTAGACTCTCTAGCCTTTTTTGAAAGACGAAATATCGTTTGGCTCCGCTGTGCGGCAGGAGTCTTCGGGCACCGCCCAATCAAACCAATCTCTCTCTCTCTCTCTCTCTCTCTCTATATATATATATATATATATATATATATATATATATATATATATTCTTCTGAATTATGACCCAATATATGCTTTTCACTTCTTCTTAATTCTTTCTGTGGCAGGGGGTCCATAAAGTAGTACAGCATTCGTTCAGGTTAACTACTATATTTGAAATCTTGGCCCGACACGTTTCGTGCTTTATTCGCACCTCATCAGGGGCTTTCCTTCTAACGAAGTCCTCTCGTCATGTTCTCATTTGCGCGCGTAATGCCTGACGCGCAAATGCTTCTTATTTATTTCTATGCTGCCATAGAAATAAATAAGAAGAAGTGAAATATATATATATATATATATATATATATATATAGCATCCTGCTTCTAATCCCATAAAGCCTACAGCCTAGTGTCTTCCTGAGGATAACCTCCAACTTCAAGATAGACCTATATATTTCCCGACCTGAGGAAGAATGTCCTCAAGCAGAAGGCAGGAGTCAAGCTTTAATTACTTGGAAAACCTAGAGGCAGTTGAGGATTTTATCTCCTCCACTACCTCAGGCAATCCTCAATCTCGTCTTATTCTTAATTCTTGAATTTACTTTAAAGCCATCTATTTTTTTTTCCTTTTTATGATCATGAGGTGCTCAAAAGCTTTATTTTATTTTTTGTTTTTTTGGTTCACAAAGTGCCTTTAACCGAATCGAATGAAACTTTTGACATATTTGTTGGTTATCTGTTTTCTTATAATAGCCCAAGAGCTGGTAATGCATTTTTCAAGAAGTGTTTTACGCACCTTGAAATTTGGCCAAACTGCATATATGTGTTTGTTAGACCTACTAGCGTGGAACACCAAGTACTGCGCAAAGGGGAAAGTTGCAAAAAAAAAATATTACCCAAAAATAATGTTTTATTCAGAAGCCACCTATCTTTTATGTAACTGAATTGTTTTTATTCTAATATTAAATGAGTGTTTTATTCACGCTGCCATTTAAACTGGACAGGTCTGCAAGATCATGTGAGCTAGAACCAATAAGAGAGCAGAGAACAACCACAACTGCGCGGTGCTCTCATACACTCTTACGGTTACACGCAGTGTATTGCAGTCTATCATAGACAACATTTATTTATATGTTCACTGATAATTAAACCCAAAAAAAGCGTCATTCGTTGTAAAATTGCTTTAATTTGCAATTTTCTTACATTAATGATAGTTGGCTTGTGAATAAAACAATATTTTTGGGCAATATTTTTTTGCATCTTTCCCCAATGCGCAGTACCTGGTGTTCCACGGTAAGTCTAGCCAACACATATTTACCATCTTATCTACCCAAGAGGTACATTATAGCAAAATTTCAAGGTACATAAAACACTTCATGAAAAATGCGTAACCAGGCCTCCGACTATAACTTTAAAGTTAATCATAGATGAAGTCAGCTTTTAAATTTCAAATATTTTTCATTATTTGTGTATGTGTGTGTGTGTTTAATGGCGTATCAACACTTGGGCTATTAACGCCGCGCTATCTATAGGTTGCCACCCTTTTATATTACCAACAGCACGTGCTCGGTCACCCATTCAGGTACTGGCCTCCCTATACACTGCTTAAATTCGGTGATCAACAGAAACCGGTGCATTCCGCTTGGCTATGGCCGTTGGCTTTTTATATTATTTTTCATATAATGAGTGTTCTTATTGCTAATTTTATACTCCATAATGAGGTCCTAATAGGAGCTGAGTTAAAAAAATACTTGTCATATAATTTCACGTACTAACACACAAACAGACACAAGCTCGCGCGTATACACAATGAAACCCACATCAATACAACCTCACATATTCATACACGCAGATATTCTCACAAACAATCACACACACCTAGTGTTGTTAAAAGCGAGCCCTGACTAGAGGCTCCAGGCCTGAACCTTGAACCTAGCCTCTACAGCCCGAGCTCTGAGGGCTGGATGAAGGCTCGGGAGTGAGGCTTCAGCCTAACCTTATCAAGCCCTGAAGGTTCTCCCTCAAGCCTTGAAGGCTTGCCCTTGGAGCCCTGGGAAGGTAGAACTTTGGCAAGCACGGTTATAGTAGTATAGTAGTAGTAGGACAGTGTTGCCATCACGGTCTCACAGAAGAGTTTATTTTTTAGGAAAAGTTACTATTTTTACCCAATTAGTGATCCATATAATTAGTTTATCAATGAAATGGTGAATTTAATTGCCAGCGAATAATTTCAATGTGGCAGAAAGAATTTAGGACGAATCTACTAAAGTACATTTCATGAAACGGCTGTTTGCCCACCATCCGCCATTTTGGAAATGATAAGTAAAAGGCTTCAAAGCATGCGCCTTCGCCCGTGGCGAGCCTTCAAGGCTCGCTCCTTCTACCAAGCCGAGCCTTCAAAGCTCGCGCCTTCTATCAAGCCGAGCCTTCAAAGCTCGCGCCTTCTATCAAGCCGAGCCTTCAAGGCTCGCGCCTTCTATCGAGCCCTGTCCAAGCTCTGAGAGCTCGAGCTTTTAGGAGCCGAGCCTTCTAGCCTTAAAGACGCGCTCTTTTACAACACTACACACATCCCCACTCACCAGCTTTCTAAGTTTATTCCGTATAACCAGCCCACGCATATGTGTGCCGTTGTTTATGTTTCTTGTAATGAAACGGTCTATTTAGCCTTTGAATATTTACTAAAACAAAATCTGTAAGTGTACCCTTAGATCTTCAGTGCAATACCACATGGCATGCCACCTATTCAGGATAGATTCTGTTAATTTTTTTTTTTTTTAGGTTATTAACAGTACTGGTCGTTCGGTTTTTTATATTCGACCGCTCCATCAAGAGCCCATACTATTGTTATAATTATTCTTTGGTCTTTTTGTTTCATCATTCCTTGAACAATTTTTATCATGTTCGAGTTAGTATTGTAGATGTTATAAAACAATTTTATTTCGTTGAAGTGGTTAGAATTGCCGGTTTTATTTAAAGATTAAAGTCTGATTCATGAAAGAGCAGTTCTGCTTGTATAATTCTCGTTGTATTTGTGTTAGATTCTTGATGAGTTTATATTGTGCATGAGGAAATAGATTCATAAACCGACTTCATGCAGTTTTTAGAATGAATATTTATTAGAGACTGCAATCCGAACAGTATTTGCATATAGATTAAAAAGCAATGGCCAATTCTCATAGCGTTAATGCTACCTCCTGTTCTGAGCATGTTTTTATCTACCTCAGCCCTTTATCAGCAGATTGTATCCGATCATTGTAGAGTTTTTACCGGAAGCAGCTCTCTGATGCATTTACTAAGCATTGGCTACTTGTTGATGTACGGTTAGGACTTTTAAATACAGAATTTTCTTAACCCTCCATAGCCAACACTTCATCTTGTAAGAAATTGCCTGGAAACCCTACGGCCCTCAGACCTCAGGTATTCCAAGAAAAATCCCTACCACGCCTACTGTGACGATTGGTGTGCTATCCTTTCACGCATTCCTCAGTTCTAGCTTGTCAACCGTTCGAAGAGCATGATGGCGCACGCACTGCTCCGCAAGACCAATGCAAGAATCTTGCATTTTAGCTGATGAAGACATGCATTTTAGCTCTGGACATTTGTAGTCCAGAGCAAGTATTCCGTGACAGCCTTAAGGGGCCCCCACACTGACAAAAATTTTGCTTGAGCATTTGAAGTTGTCGGTTTTGTGCAAAAAATATTGCAAGTTTGAGGAGAAATATTGTGCAAAAAAAGAGGAATTCAATATTTTGTGGGGCGTTGAATAGATTTTTGCGGACATCTCAATATTTTGTAGCATTTTCGTGTATCAGGTTTCTCAATGAGACGACAATTTCATTCATCCTCAGGAAATTTTGATAAAGTGTAGGTTTCAAGCTCAGTTCATGAAGTATGTGCGATGACCACCGGCTGTTTGCTCCTTCAAATAATTCCTGACCCACAATCTTTGCTCTTTATTAATTAAAGATTCTTTCAACGCTGCACACAATACAACTACGCTACTTTCAACCTCCGGGTTCGGCCTGGGGCAAAAAAAAAAAACATATGCGGATATGGCAGAGTACGCGATGCGCCTTGCTTCCATCACAAATGCTCAGTCGACACTGAAATGTTGTCCAATATTTTTGTGCAGTGTGAGGGGTCCACGACCATTCAATATTTTTTACTAACACAGCCTCAATATTTGTGCTCAAAATTTTGAATATAATTTTTGTTAGTGAGAGGGCCCTTATACAATGGATTTTGACATTGAATCAGAAGACTACGAGAATGGACCTTCAAGCTAGGTTTGAATTTGTGGAAATTACGGTAGTATAAGTAACTGTTTGTGTGATTTTGGTACGCTTAAATACCCCATGAAAGAAAACATTTCTCACCCCTTCAATGGCTAGAGCATAAGAACTGAGCATAACATAAATTATGTACATAATTCTACCTTTTAAGAAAATCTAATTCTAAATGATTACACTTTCTGTTGTATTCTTTGAATTTTGATTATATCTTCCAAACATTGTTGTATCCTAAATGAATTTTCTTGTCTAGTTTCCTTTTAGACAACAAAGAAGCTGAACAAGTGTTTAGCTCAAAATGAAAATTTGAGAGAGAATACCTCGTTTCTTCCGAATACCTTAGTTTTAACTTTCAGCCGAGCAGCCTTTGAGAATAATTTAAGCCTTGAATTTTTTATTACACTTAGCCTGTAAACGCGGAGATATTCCTTCTTTATATACACGCCGTTTACAGCTTCTTATGGATGTTAGTAGTAAAATGGACTTTGACGGAATTAAATTGTCGTATATATTCTCTCAAGGTAAGTGATTAATTGCATATATATATATATATATATATATATATATATATATATATAATCAAATATGAATGGCATGATTAAATATAAGTAATTATTAATAACATCCCTTCGACTCCTGAACATCTTCAATTTTCACTGTTGGTCAGGAATTCGATGTTGGTTATAAGGGATTATATGTAGGTTCTAAAGACCTTTTTGTATATTAATCAGATATATTTCCTTATAACCTATATATATAGTTCCTCAAACCTACATATAGTTCCTTATAACATATATTTAGTTCCTTATAACTTACATGTAGCTGCTTATGACCTACGTACAGTTCCTCATTACCTACATGGAGCTCCTTATTACCTACGTGTAGTTTCTTATAACCTAGATATAGTTCCTTATAGCCTACATATTGTTTTGGAGGGTGTATTCATCCGCGGGAGGTCAAGCCTACATATAGTTCCTTATAACGTATTATAGCTCCTTAGATCCTACATATAGTTCCTTAAAACCTAAATATAGTTCCTTATAACCAGTTCATTATAATCTACATACAATTCCTTATAAGTACCTGTGATTAGAAGACATTATATCAGTTGCTACTACAAGGTAATTATAAATAACCTTATTTGATATTTGATTCGTCGTTTTAATATATTCATTAAGTTTCAAGAAGTAAATAGTTGCAGAAAGTACGACTATGATATATTTCAGAGCCAATGCTTCACTGTTTTCAATACTTAACCCTTTGTTCCATCGTGATGCCTGGAGGCATCATATTATATTTTCCACTCCCAGAGCACTATATTGAGTGTTTTTCAAATTATATTTCGGTCCCTGTAAGCATCAACAAGTGTCAAAGGGACTGGAAGATTTTGAACATTATACTTCGTTCCCAAGAAGGAATAAACAAGTTAATGTTGACAAAACCAGGAGTCTTGTTTCTCACCCCGAGGGGACCCGTTTCGCAAGGCCACAATATTATTAAAAACGTCCATTCTGACCTAAAAAAAATCGTACTCCTTAGTACTAGTGGTGTATTTTACGAAGTGAAAGTTTGTTTTATTGAAGTTTTATTTTTTTGGGCCAATCTTTATGGTTGTTCATTTGTTTCCTGTGGGTACCATCGTGCATCTGGTACTGAGGTCCGAGCGATGGATCCCATTATCTGATCGATAATGGGGAGAGGAGAAACAGATTTTTCATATAATCACAGCACCAGATGATAGTGAGGATGATGAAGATGTCGACGACAATGTTCTTTCTGAACCTCGGCGTATTTTCAGCCAATGTTTTAGAGGTGAATGGCGATGATTTGAATGGTCCTTTCTCAGATTTGAATGATTTGATTGAGGATTTACTGCCTGATGTATCTCAGAAGATG
Organism: Gonocerus acuteangulatus; assembly: GCA_946811695.1. Taxonomy (NCBI): domain Eukaryota; kingdom Metazoa; phylum Arthropoda; class Insecta; order Hemiptera; family Coreidae; genus Gonocerus; species Gonocerus acuteangulatus. The sequence goes on from OX328126.1 coordinate 13,663,920, forward strand.
AGATGCAGGATGGAAAACTGCAAGAACCAAACTAGTGATTACTGTGATAAATTTGAACTTCATTTGTGTTTAAGTAAAGGCAAATCATGTTTCAAGGATTACCATTTGTGATTTTGATGAAAAGAGAAGAGAGTTCTTTTTAACTTTAACTCATAAATTATTTATATGTTTCAATAAATGTTAATGCTTATACATGTTCATTCAAAAAACATTCCTCCCCATACGCACAATGATGCCTACAAGGATCTTTCAGTTCTTCATAAATTTCTCGACAAAAAAAATCGATGAATGTTTTTCTGTATTTTTCCCGTTATCCTGAGGCCTATTTCTACCTCTCAGATTTTTTTTATGCGAAAAGAAAAAATCATGCATCAAAGGTTTAATTAATTTTATAACAAAAAACGTTAAGAGCAAGATGGAATGCATACAACCATCACAAAAAATCATAAAAAAGTGTATAAATCTAATGGCAACTTTCGATGGTTCAGCTGTCAAGACGAAAATAGTACTAGGGCCTCACAGGCGTAGAGCATACATTTTCATTTCACCGTCCCGAGTGTTTATTAAAGTTATCATTTTTCGGAATCCATTATTAGCAGATATTCTCAGATTGACAATGGGTTATTTTAATAATGCCAATATTTGATGTCCTGTTATTTCAGGGCGAATGAACTTTAATAAAATTGATAAAAATGAATTTGTGCGCTTCTTTTTGTGATTCTGTTCTAAGAAATATAAGTAAGTAATATCAATTAATTATTACTTTGGATCTGTATTTTCCAGCTCCATTCAGTTCTAGATTTGAAGATCCGACGATCCGTGACACTTCGGGGATTTCAATTCTGGGAGTTTCTTCTGGGCTTGGATTACATAGCATCTCAGAATTAATTATTTTAAAAGCTCTCAACTCGAAATGAAACGGAGAAAATATTTCTACTCACTTTTCATGTATTTTCTTTGCGAATTGTATTGACTTTTTGTTGAGTCAATGATTATTTAACAATATAATTTATTATCTTGATTTTCTTTAAGTAATTAGAGCAAGTGGAAATATATTTAAAATAATATAGATACAACTCTTTAATATATAGGTAAACAGTGGCAGATTCAACAGTGTTAGTTTGTACTTGTATCCATGATTTATTAAAAAAAAAAATAAATAAAAAAAATTAAACAATAAAGAAAAAAAAAACATTTTTTTTTTTTTGTAATCTAATCAGTAGTACATACACAAAATAACAGTGACAAGACAAAGATTGAATTCAAATAATCATGATTTCAGAATCTTCAGAGCTTTGTATGTGGGTAGCGCTCTCTTGAATAAAATCCTGAAAATAATTTTGGACGGTTTTGTCATGTATATATATATATATATATATATATATATATATATATATATATATATATATAGAGAGAGAGAGAGAGAGAGAGAGAGATAAGAGCTGACGAGTTGGCCAATATTGGTGCAGCGACAATCCCCCTATCACCAGAACCTCAATGTGGGATCGCACCAGCTGTGGCCAGATTAAGTATTAGAAGGTGGGCGGAAGCTGAGCACAGGAGGAAGTGGTGCAGCAGCTCCACCCAGAGACAGGCGAAGCTGTTCCTTTCCTTTGTGGACAAGAAGAGGACGGAGACTCTCCTTAATCTGTGCAGGTCCAAGGTAAGACTAGTTACAGCTCTTCTTACAGGTCACTGTAGAATGCACCGGCACCTCTACTCCATGGGGCTGACCAGGACCTCATACTGTGCAGACTATGCTTTGAAGACGACGAGACGCCGTATCACATCATATGCAGATGTCCAGCTCTTGTAGCAAAGAGATACCTGTATTTTGGTGCAGACTTCATAGATGACCCTAGAAGGCTACCTGAACTGAACCTTCGAACTCTATTAAGGTTCATCTCGGATACGGCGCTGTTGGTGTAAGAGGCTGGCTTGTCGGGTGGCACAATAGGCCTTGTTGGCCTCGGTGCAGCTCCCTCTACGTGGGCACCCGTTGTTAATAATAATAATATATATACAAGGTGTCCAGAATTGAGATGTCATAACTTTAGAGGTTTATTCTGCACGTCATGTGTTGCCCAGGGACACCAAAATGAGCGTTCTATCTCAACATGTAGCAGAGCTATTCAAACGTTTGTGTATTTTCAAAACTATTGGATTTTTTTTTTATTAAAAACAGTGTTTTCTGGATCGCTGGTTGATGTATCGTAAATAATGACCACATTTTTAGTATGTAAATAAAATTTCCAAAAAGCAACACCCGTTATTGAATTGTTGCCCTGTAAATTAAGAGCTATCTTAAAAGTCATATAGATTTGAACAATAGATATTAGTGTTTTATTAAATTATTCAATATTTTCTCAATCAGATATTTGTAGATTCCGCCTCCGTCTCAAAAGTAACTTTATTTAATAGGCTTAAAAGTGGAACCTTGTGGTTTCAGAAAATAAATTACTTGAATCTAATATTTACTGATTTATAAGTCAAAACCAATAAATTTCCTTTAGCTTGAGGCAGCTATTCTCAACACATTTTTTTAATTAATACGATTATGGTGATGTCCTATCCATCCCACACTAGGTACGCAGACTTTTTGCTCTGATTAAGGGTTGGAGGACACTTCAGAATCAAGGGTGAAAGATAACAGAAGAACATATCGGAAATAATTACAATTATTCGTAAATATATTGTTATTTTTTATCATTATGTTTATGAGCATTCAGGGGTTTTGATTTAAAAAAAAAAATTATACATTCAGTTAAAATATAACACACACACACACACACACATATATATATATATGCATATACATCCTGTTATGCAATTAATTATTCATCGAATTACACAATTAGACAATATTAGATATTCATTCCTTACATGTTACAAATATATTTCTTTCATATTGCATATTCATTCCTTGCATATTACATATATTTATTTCTTACATATTCATTTCATGCATATTTCATATATATTTCTCACATATTTATTCCTTACATATTACCTATATATTCCTTACATATTACATATTAATTTCTTACAAATTACATATATATTCCTCACATATTCATTCCTCGCATATTACATATATTTATTCCTTACATATTCATTTCATGCATATTTCATATGTATTTCTCACATATTTATTCCTTACATATTACCTATATATTCCTTACATATTACATATTAATTTCTTACAAATTACATATATATTCCTCACATATTCATTCCTCGCATATTACATATATTTATTCCTTACATATTCATTTCATGCATATTTCATATATATTTCTCACATATTTATTTCTTACAAATTACATATATATTCCTCACATATTCATTCCTCGCATATTACATATATTTATTCCTTACATATTCATTTCATGCATATTTCATATATATTTCTCACATATTTATTTCTTACAAATTACATATATATTCCTCACATATTCATTCCTCGCATATTACATACATCCATATTCTTTACATATTACATATATACTGCTTACATATTGCGTATATATATATTCCTGACATATTACATATATATTCTATACATATTACATATTAATTCCTTGCATATCAAATATTTATTGTTTATATATTACCAAGTGACGAGGTATGTACCTTCCTTATTTTATTTCATTTACTTATTTTAATATAATAGAGCTTTACATTAAATGTATTTATATTCTTTTTGTAAATTCCGTAAATATATTTATAGTTGTAAAAACGTTTAATGTATTTTTTCCAACACTTGTTTTACATGTCAGATGTAAATAAAACATACATCGTGCAACTGTTTGGTTATTAAATACAAAAAAAATGTCCTATTTGTATTGTAAAAATGAGAATAGTGTAAGAAGAAGGAAAGGAGGAGAGGTGTCTGTTTGGAAAGTGTTTGACAGTTCTATTATAGTAAGGATGTTATGTTCCATTGATAGTGTAGTCAGCTGTCAATGTCCTTTTTCTCTGTATTACTTGGAGGAATTGTAAATTTTCTCGTCAATGGTGTTGTTTACAAATGTACAGTATAAAAAGATACGGTAAAAAAACAGTTTCATGCCCTCCAAACCGATTTTTTTTCAAATTTTGTACAATAACGCATTTTGATGCACTAATCACGAATACGATAAAAAAAAAAAAAAAAAAAAAGAAAACCGTCGGATTTAACTAGGAAAGAAGTTATTAAGCACTAAAGTTCACTGTTATGCAGGTTATGAGAGCGAGTTGGATTGACTGGGGCTTTGTTATCTTCTTGAGCAAGCGGAAACGCATAGCGCGTATGTCCTTAAGCGACAGGTGAGGATGCCCTTAAAATTAACAATATTTTCGAATAAATGGTTTCTGAACATTTCAAATGACAGTTCTCTGTTCCCCAATGTTACATATCTGCGCATGCGCTTGTTTACAAATACGCTGATGACGCCTAGTTTTATAACCTTCCTAACTTTAGTGCTTAATATTATATTCTATTAATTTTAGCGAGTTGGATTGACTGGGGTTTTGTTATCTTCTTGAGCGAGCGTAGCGAGCGGAAACGCATATCATGTATGCCTTAAAGTCGTCACAAATTTAGTTGTTTACATTAGCTCTCATAACCTGTATAACAGTGAACTTAAGTGCTTAATAACTTCTTTCCTAGTTAAATCCGACTTTTTTTTTTATCGTATTCGTGTTTAATGCATCATAATACGTTATTGTGCAAAATTTGAAAGAAATCGGTTTGGAGGGCGTGAAACTGCATTTTTACCAAAGATACAATCAATATTCAGTAAGGAAAATTGCTTTAGTATAAAATGATACTGAAATAGGTTTACAAATTCAGCTTTCGTTTAATACACTGGGATGGGTGACCACATGGGAAATCATGAGCCTTTGGCACTGTGGTAATCTGTTGATAGCCCAGCGCTAATAGACTAGAAGCTATCTACTATATATTTGTCAAATACCAGTCACTCACTGACCTATCATCGCCCAGCCCAAACCACTTGACAGAAAAATTTGATATTTTGCATGGACACTCCCTTTAGAACGTAAACACTTGCTAAGAAAGTATTTTTGTTACTCAATTTTTTAAGTATTTTTAGAGGGGTTTGAATTTTTAGTTGGTTAGAGCAGGCAAGCCTAGGCAGCATGCGTTGCTTGGACGATAACAGAACAGCTGTTATTTTATTGTATCTATTTCATAGTATTATTTTGAATTGCGGTTAATTTTAACTAGAAGTAAACTGTGATTTTGTCCCTCATAGACTTTACGCTTTACCTGGTGATGGTCCATCCGAGATAATAATATCCGGAACTCTTGCACAGCCTCCTTACTCATCAGCATAACCAGTCAGAACACTTCTTGAAAATGGTTGCAAATATAATGGGTGTTTCCAAATGACATCTTCGAAACATAAATTTTTAAATTGTAACGTCCATTTATTTTTGACCACGAATTTCTACCGGTACTGGTTAAACTGCTATTACTGGTAACCTATAGATAACGGGTTATCTATAGGTTATCTGTTTCTTGATACTGGTCCGGAGCACCCCAGTGTCAAGAAACATTATGCTTTGATTACTTATCAATTGACGAATAACATATAGTATGACGGGAACCGTGCAATAATAACCTGCACAAAATTAAAGAGTAGCGTTAATTTTGAATATACACTATTTAACGCAATGAAATACCTACTTATCTGCCGTGACAAAGCACGGGCATTCAGCTAGTTTTGTCATAAAGTAAAAAACTGAATTTTTTTTATTCAAAATGCAATAATGATAGACATGCCGACAATATAATATATACCACAATGCACGTGGTAACTTGACATATCATGCCAGAAAACTGGCGGTAAATGTGAAGGAGCGCGGTCTCCACACCGATCCTTTTGAAATGTTGCACTATAACGTATTTTGGTGCACTAAACACGAATCCGTTAAAAAAAAAAAAAAAAAACTCGCTTTTCACTAGAAAAGAAGTTATTAAGCACTAAAGTTCGCTGTTATGGAGGTTATAAAAGACGGGGTAACAGCGTATTTGTAAACACGTGCATGCGCAATATTCCTTAATGACGAAGTGTAATTGAAATTTAGACTCACCTTGTGGTAGCTGACTTGGTCGTAAATTGTCGCTTTTGGGCATACGTGCTATGCGTTTCCACTCGCTCAAGATGATATCAAAACCCCTAGCCAATCCAACTCGCTAAAATTAATAGAATTCTATTAAAAATTAAAGAATGGTTTATTATTTAAAAAAAATATTTTTGAATAACTAACTGGAGATAAATTGATTAATAATTAATGGTAAATTTTCAATTAGACATCCTTATTACGAACTTTTCCATACCCGCGCATGCGCTTGTTGACAAACATAGTAGGTTACATTACCTTTCAGAACCCGCACAACAGTGAACTTTAGTGTTTCATAACTTCTTTCCGAGTGAAAAGCGAGCTTTTTTTTTTTAACAGATTCGTGTTTAGTGCATCAAAATACGGTGTGGAGACCGCGCTCCTTCACATTTACCAAAATGGCGGCTTGATTTGAATACTGTGACTAAATATTTTAAATTTACAAATACTGACTGGTCATCGCCTTGCAATTCGTTAGTGCGAATAGGGGTTTCGAAATCCTTTATTTATTTAAATTTTAACGTTCATTATTATTAAGTACAAATTTTAAGGAGAAAAAAAAAACAGACAAAAAGATCGGTTCGAATAAACGAACTCAATTACTTCAAAGTTTTAACCTCTTATTTCGCCGATCGACATCGCCTAATCAAAACTATCTTTAAAACCTTTTTTGTAGGATATTTAGTAAGCTTTCGAATGGTAACCTTCCCTTTACCAAGATTCCCTACCGTTTTTGAGATATTAAGGATTTTTAACTTTCGTTATGTATGTCATGCTTAATTTCGTGGTGATCACGTTTGTGGTTTCATGACACCCGGACTCACCGGACCTCCCAGTTTTTTTGGACCCCTCAAATTTTTCAAAATAAATGTATAAGAATAGCAAATAACTTACCCAGATACACCAAAATAGAAACACTTCATAAAATATCCAATATTCCGCACATAAAATTCTTCATACACAAGCTCACATATAAGTTTTTTAAAGCATGGAAGGGAAAACCTAACCCACTGATTAAGAATATAGGTAACTATAGCAAAAGTAGCACTAAGAGATATGTACATAAAAGGACAAAACATATATTATTGAAATAAGTATAAAAGACTATGCCGAGTGGATGCCAAGAATTGCTTATACTATCAGGAGTGAGATAACTATACATAAACATTTACTCATTAATCCCTAACTGTGTATTCTATTGTATATACATAAATAGTACTTCTTATTATTAACTATTTTCCTTCCAAATTTTATATTTTATATTTACTTTTTATATTTTATATTTACTTTCACAATGTAATAGAGCAAGGAAATGAAGAAGATACATTTCATGCATTAAAGTTATTGTCATTGACATTAAAGTTAAATTGTTTTATATTGTAAATTTATCCTTGGTGGTCTGTAGGTACACAATGTTTATATCATGTTTTGTTTTTATATCAAATAAACAGTTAAATGAAAAAAAAAAAAAAAAAAAAAAAAAAAAAGATATTAAGGAAAATATATATAAGTTCCCTAAACACTTCATGACAGTTAATAAAGTATTTTTTGTCTAACCGTTCCTGAACTTCAAACGTAACAAAAATTTCAAGATATTAGTTTCGATGATATTTGAACACGCAGATAACGTTTCAACCGAATCCCATGATTCTAAGTACCCAAACCAAAAAAACTTGATTTAACAACTATTTTTCCACTTTTCTCGAAATCGGTTAAAGCTAAAGCCTTAAAATGGTTTCATTCGTTTTCCTAGGCCAAGAAGCCTATAAAACGAGTACTTACAAGCATATGATGTAAGCTTAACGATTTTTTTCGCGCGAATTTCGCTCCGAAAAGCATATTCCGGTGGACGGATTCTGCTGGTTAACAAACTTGACCTTTCAAATTAGATATTATGGATTAATAACCAACGAGAGAAAAGAATAATTCCAATTTGTATTTTACATTTTCATATATAACCAAAAACTGAAACTTCTCTCCCCCTTGGTAATTCCGAGCCTGAACTCTTCTACCGATATCCAGAGTCCTCCATTTTTTCGAATTCTGTCTTTCTTCAAAATTATTTTTTTCCTGTTTGCTTTCTGTTAGAACTTCCAGGAATGTTCTTATTTTTCTACCAAACATCAATTGGTATGGGCTTGACCCATTTTTAGTAGGTGTTCTTCTCAGTTGAGTAAACAATCGGTCAATTTTTGCTTGTAAATCCTCTTCTTCGCACTGCATTGCCTTCAATGACCGTTTAATAGTCTGAACAAAGCGTTCTGCTTGTCTATTGGTTGACGCGTGGAATGGAGCTGTCCTTTTATGTATTATAGCATGTTCCTTCGTAAACGAAGTGAAATATTGCGAAGTGAACTGACTCCCGTTATCTGAAACAAGTGTTAGAGGTAATCCGAAAATGGAAAATGGTTTTCTGAGTTGATTCACACACCATGTAGTCGTAGTTGTTCTAGTCTGAATCACCTCGACCCATTTCGTGAATGAATCCACAATGACAAAGTAAAAGGAACCTGCCCGGGGTTCAGCAAAATCGATGTGTATCCGTTGCCATGGTGAGGTAGGTTCTTCCCAATGATGTGTATCCGTTGCCATGGTGAGGTAGGTTCTTCCCAATAATGTGTATCCGTTGCCATGGTGAGGTAGGTTCTTCCCAATGATGTGTATCCGTTGCCATGGTGAGGTAGGTTCTTCCCAATGATGTGTATCCGTTGCCATGGTGAGGTAGGTTCTTCCCAATGATGTGTATCCGTTGCCATGGTGAGGTAGGTTCTTCCCAATGATGTGTATCCGTTGTCATGGTGAGGTAGGTTCTTCCCAATGATGTGTATCCGTTGCCATGGTGAGGTAGGTTCTTCCCAATGATGTGTATCCGTTGCCATGGTGAGGTAGGTTCTTCCCAATGATGTGTATCCGTTGCCATGGTGAGGTAGGTTCTTCCCAATGATGTGTATCCGTTGCCATGGTGAGGTAGGTTCTTCCTAATGATGTGTATCCGTTGCCATGGTGAGGTAGGTTCTTCCCAATGATGTGTATCCGTTGCCATGGTGAGGTAGGTTCTTCCCAATGATGTGTATCCGTTGCCATGGTGAGGTAGGTTCTTCCCAATGATGTGTATCCGTTGCCATGGTGGGGTAGGTTCTTCCCAATGATGTGTATCCGTTGCCATGGTGAGGTAGGTTCTTCCCAATGATGTGCCTTAACCTTGGCTGGTTCATTTCTCTTTAAACAACATTTAATTTAAATTTAAATAAACAACATTGTGAAACAAGTCTGTCTATGTCCTGATCCATCCCCTTCCAATAGCAATAGCTTCGGGCAAGGGGATTCATTTTCATAATACCTAAGTGGCCAATGTGTAACTCCATAAGAACCTTTCGCTTTAGTATTTATGGAATAACGAATCTAGGTCCTCTGAAAATGCAGCCATCCTGAAGAGAGAACTCGCCGTCGTGGAAGCCCAAAGTTTCAATGCTGTTTCCATTCACCAATGGTTCGAGTAGTGGTTTTAGTTCTTTGTCCGTTGCCGTTTCTTTAGATAGGATCTCTGCATTTATAGGTAAAGTTTGCAGCTGATTCAAGTGGAATGTCGTGGTTTTATCGACTGAATTTAAGTCCGATGTATCTCTTGGATTTATTGAAAGAAAATCAGCGTGTCCATCTTTAGTGGGCTTGCGATACTCAATGGTGTAGTCAAATCCAGAAAGAAAATGAGCATAATTAAATAATATCATGGCAGACATTGTAGGTAGCGTCTTGTGAGGATCGAAAATAGAAACGAGCGGCTTGTGATCTGTAACGAGTTTGAATTTTCGGCCATAACAGTATTGAAAAAAATTGGTAAAAATGCAGTTTCCAGCCCTCCAAACCGATTTCTTTCAAACTTTGGACAATAACGTATTTTGATGCACTAAACACGAATACGATAAAAAAAAACGTCGGATTTAACTAGGAAAGAAGTTATTAAGCACTTAAGTTCACTGTTGTGCAGGTTATGAGAGCTAATGTAAACAACTAAATTTGTGACGACTTTAAGGCATACATGACTTTAAGGCATAAATGACGACTTTAAGGCATACATGCTATGTGTTTCCGCTCGCTCAAAAAGATAACAAAACCCCAGTCAATCCAACTCGCTAAAATTAATAGACTATAATATTAAGCACTAAAGTTAGGAAGGTTATAAAACTAGGCGTCATCAGCGTATTTGTAAACACGCGCATGCGCAGATATGTAACATTGAGAAACAGAGAACTGTCATTTGAAATGTTCAGAAATCATTTATTCAAAGATATTGTTAATTTTAAGGGCATCCTCACCCGTCGCTTAAGAGGATACGTGCTATGCGTTTCCGCTCGCTCCGCTCGCTCAAGTAAATAACAAAACCCCAGTCAATCCAACTCGCTAAAATTAATAGAATTCTATTAATTTCAGCGAGTTGGATTGACTGGGGTTTTGTTATCTTTTTGAGCGAGCGGAAACGCATAGCATGTATGCCCTTAAAGTCGTCCTAGACATTCTTCTAATCCTCCAAGACATCTCTCTTAGCTTAGACAATTGACTTGTTGACAATTGAAGTTCGGTAGGCGCCAATTAGAACGATAATTATAAAGGCATTAGCTAATTATTAAGGGATTTCTGATATGTAATACTTTTCATGAACGAAACAAGAAATGTGAAGAGTGTTTCATTATTTAAAAAAATTATTGGAGATAAATAACTGCTGATGAATTTCGATAATTTATGGTAAATTTCAATTAAACTTCCTTAATACGAACTTTTCCATACCCGCGCATGCGTATGTTGACAAATTTAGTTGTTTACATTAGCTCTCATAACCTGCACAACAGTGAACTTAAGTGCTTAATAACTTCTTTCCTAGTTAAATCCGACGTTTTTTTTTATCGTATTCGTGTTTAGTGCATCAAAATACGTTATTGTGCAAAGTTTGAAAGAAATCGGTTTGGAGGGCTGGAAACTGCATTTTTACCAACAATTTCTTGAGTCCCCCGTAAATAGCAGTCGCTTCCTTGTCAATTTGACTATAGTGGAGTTCAGCCTTAGTCAAGGTCCTGGATGCAAAGGCTATAGGTCTATCAGTTCAGCCTTAGTCAAGGTCCTGGATGCAAAGGCTATAGGTCTATCAGTTCAGCCTTAGTCAAGGTCCTGGATGCAAAGGCTATAGGTCTATCAGTTCAGCCTTAGTCAAGGTCCTGGATGCAAAGGCTATAGGTCTATCAGTTCAGCCTTAGTCAAGGTCCTGGATGCAAAGGCTATAGGTCTATCAGTTCAGCCTTAGTCAAGGTCCTGGATGCAAAGGCTATAGGTCTATCAGTTCAGCCTTAGTCAAGGTCCTGGATGCAAAGGCTATAGGTCTATCAGTTCAGCCTTAGTCAAGGTCCTGGATGCAAAGGCTATAGGTCTATCAGTTCAGCCTTAGTCAAGGTCCTGGATGCAAAGGCTATAGGTCTATCAGTTCAGCCTTAGTCAAGGTCCTGGATGCAAAGGCTATAGGTCTATCAGTTCAGCCTTAGTCAAGGTCCTGGATGCAAAGGCTATAGGTCTATCAGTTCAGCCTTAGTCAAGGTCCTGGATGCAAAGGCTATAGGTCTATCAGTTCAGCCTTAGTCAAGGTCCTGGATGCAAAGGCTATAGGTCTATCAGTTCCATCCTGAAATCTGAGGAAAGAATAATTGCAGTTTATATTTTTAAATTTTCATTTATAACCAAAAACTGAACTAACTATTAACATGTGTAATAAATCTAAATTCTAAATAAATATTTGTCATATTATTAGACAGAGATTTTTGTACCAAATTTCATCAAAATCGGTCCATTATTCACTGAAATAGAGCGCGAACAGACAAATATATATCATTTTTGGATGGAATGGAAATTTTCTCCAGCGGTGGTACTCCTCCTTACTTCTTCCTGGAATATTTCGATTCATCTCCATATGACCTGGCTGACGAAGATGGAGATGAACCCATCGAAATATTCCAGGAAGAGGTGAGAAGGAGTACCACTGCTGGAGAAAAATGCCGTTCCATTCAAAAATTTGATCCCAGCGATGAAAAATAAACATCAAACAAATATATATATACAAATTTGAACCATCGTTATTTTCGTTTTCTAGGGGTTCTGAAACGTAAAATTATACGCAGTGTTCCTCCCTATGTGGGATGGGAGGAACCACGCTAAAAACCCACCCACATCCCTATTACTTACCATTAAATGATGGAATATATATATCTGAGCAGAAAGAAGTAAGTAAATAATTAAAAACCAATAATGGTGGAAGAGTGTTATGATGGTAAGTGGCTATTTTCCCGATCAATCATGGCCGGCGATAGAATCGGGTTATACTTCGCGGGGGGTTTTATCAGGGGGGGGGTTGCAAAGTTCCGCCATTGTTCTCTCCTTGTACTACTTCCAGGCTTGCCAACAACAAAGTCTGTCAAGTCCTTCCCACGGGATTGTATTATTAAAAACGGATTACTAATTAAACTTACTCTCAGACTCTTCCTAAAATAGATCCTTTCAATGAAATGTTCTCACTTGTCTTTAGGAATTTATCATGAACAGTTTAATATTTGTTTTTAAAGAGAAAACATGACGAGTATTCTTCGTCCGTCAAGATTATTACAGGCTTTTCTGCATGAATGCTATCTCTTCATTCTCCACCACAGTACAATTTTCCTCAACCTTTCTTTCCTTATCGAAAAGTTACGGGATTATTTTGTACCGATGATCAATACCTTAATAAGTCACGATTTACACTTAGGAGCCATCTAGTACCAAAACAAGAAGAAGAAGAAACACCAAAAACAGAACAAGTCTTATGTTATTTTATATGCGTTTATAAATTTCTTAGAAGTTGTAAGTATCACAGAAGAATGTTTTTGAGGAATTTGAGAAGTTTATCCTTTATATTATCTATTTTAAAGGCATTTTTATTTGTGTCCTACTTAGTATTTTGAAGCCAAACTCAGCAATAAAAAGTCCGTCACGCAGGAGCTGCATAACTAAGCACTTTCCTCAGAATTTGGGTAGTGTAGACTGCTTTCCAGAACAATTTGCTTAAAATATCCTACATAAATTAAATAAAAACATGAATAGTTCTCTTTTAAATTTGTAATGAGTAACTGATCAATTATTAATTTGCTTCCAGAGTTATGTTTACACATGGTACCTACTACACTACGTAATAAATAAAAAAAACTCATATTATCGTATTTTGATCTAACGCAGGAACAGGATACAGTCACTCTAGTGGTAGAAAGCGCTCCTTGCGGCGGCTTTGTGAACCTACGTTTGGCGGGCTTTTCTATTGAAATATATTACAAATTAAACCCCCGCTTTACGATTGACCGATTCAGCTCATTTTTGCAACACTTCTTTCTCATGAGTTACCCGCGACGTATACCGCGTTTCGTTACAATACAGCAGAAATTACGACCGGTATGAGTATATTAGGAATTTGGGTCCGGAGTAAACCCCCCCTTCTAATGAACCGATTTAGTTTATTTTTACAACACATATTTAACTGTAGATTACCACTACGAATACCGAGTTTCGTCGAAATATACCAAAAATCACGGCTGGTAGTGGCGAATTGGTATAGTGGGTCCGGAGTAAACCCCCCCTCCTAATGAACCGACTTAGTTTATTTTCACAACACATATTCACCTGTGGATTACCACTACGAATACCGAGTTTCGTCGAAATATACCAAAAATCACGGCTGGTAGTGGCGAATTGGTATTGTGGGTCAGGAGTAAACCCCCCCTTCTAATGAACCGATTTAGTTCATATTTATATCTCACTTTTCTGTCTATATTACCACTACGAATACCAAGTTTCGTTGAAATATAACAAATATTACGGCTGACATAGTCAAATTAGTGTTTTGGGTTCGGGGTAAACCCCCCCCCCCTTCCGGTAGACCGACTTTGGTGGTTAACGAACTCGTTCAATCGTTTGCTAATTGAATGCTATATACCAAGTTTCGTGACGAAAAAACAAAAACTCTGGCCGCTATCGTGTTAACAGACATATATATATATATATATATATATATATATATATATATATATATATATATATATATATATGCATATATATATATATATATATATATATATATATATATATGCATATATATATATATATATATATATATATATATATATGCATATCTATATATATATATATATATATATATATATATATATATATATATATATATAGATATATATAAATTTTAACGGGGGTCATTTTCGGTGTCTACTAGGTAGGATCGATAATGATTTGAAGAAATTTTTCAAAAATTCCGTCATGAGTCCAACCTCAATAGCTACTTTCCTTCGGAGGAAAGTGCTAAAAGCAGCATGATCTAGGGTGTTTTGAAAATTGTTTTCTTTACCAGTATATAGAGGACATTTTTAACTTGCATAATCTACTGTTGCTCAAAATTTTAAAAATAGTGATGTGTTTTGTTTTGATTCTAGACGCCTCGCTTAATCAAAAAAATAAAATAAAATAACAATTCCATGAATGTTTGTGATTTGGCCAAGAGAAAACGTCAGATTTTCAGAAAAAATTTTAAATTTGTTCGCCGTGCTTTTTGGCAGAATTCATTAGCAACAAATGCTTAGACGATGAAGGAAGACCAGGAAAACGTTTAGCCTACTATGGATAGTTCTCCATCCAGTAGACATTTCTTGCTGAAGAAAGCAGCCGAAACGTTTGTTATATAGTTTTTTTCTAAAATTGTTAACCATGTCCTGCCTTATTATCACCTAAACCCTTTCCGTTCGCAAGGAGTGTGTTCTGCTGTACGGGATACTGTCAGCCGGCTTCGGTCCCTCTGTACGGGATACTTTTCCCACTCTCGGTCACAGCGCCTCGACTTTCAGCGATCTCCTCGCCGTAATTAAACTCGTCTTTTATCATTTTCATTTTTATTTTGCTTACAATGATTATTAATTTTTATTTAGGTTGAATTAGTTTGGCGTTTAAATAATTATTTTATGATGAAAAACTTAACAATAAAAAAAAAAATATTTGAATGGATGTTATTTAAAAAATAAATAAATTCAAGACTTTTTTAAATAGCCTGCCGTTACTGGTACAAATCTCAGAAGATAATAAGGAAAACGGTTTAAAGGAAGAAATGACGAAGGTTTATTATGAGAAATGAGAAGAGACGAGTATTGGAGACTCAGCTATTTTAATGCTGTCCCGTGGAACCAGGAGAGTGGAACGGGCTCCGCTTCACGGGTATCTGAAGTGAGTATTAAAAGAAAATAGTAAAACATAAACATTTAATACTAGAGACAATTTTCAGAGAGTTTTAATTTCAAAGGGATCAGTTTTTTATAAGAAAATATCTTGAATTAAATGCATTTTAAGGTCCTAGTAAATTTGTCCTAAATTGCCTTTAAGGACTATTCTTCAGAGAGTGATGAATTTCTGTTTATATTTTATTCGAATACTGAAGCGTTGCAAGGTTTATAGAAGATCTTCTAATTAACATAAATCAAATTTTAAGGATTTCACGGTGGTTATGACGTGACTCCGTAAGAGAGAGTTGCTCTAATTGCAACGTCCGATGTCACCACCAGCAATTACCCCGTTGGGGGAGGAGAGAGACGAGTGAAAAAGTCCCGGGTGTTAAGGAGGAGTGGCGGGTGGGGGTTAAGCCCCTCCCTCCTTGCTTTCGCTTTTAAACTTCAATTAAACCCTCACGGACCCTTGCCCTCTCCATCACGCCCTCAGAGGCTCAAGAGCATCCTAGCACTGTCGAGCCCTCAGAGGCTCAAGAGCATCCTAGCCCTGTCGAGCCTCCACGAGTCCTACTAGAGGACTACCATCAATAGGGATTATGAAAGAAGTCAAGTCGAGCGAATCTCTTTGCTTCCTTTACAACCCGCGATTAATGTAGATTTCTTTATCCCCTTGTGTTTCCTTCCTTTTCTGCGTTCGTCGTGCCTACAAGCCTCAATGAGCCAGCGTGCACGAGCATAGAAGTGCCTCGTATTTTGATACGTAGCCTAGACGAGCCCTCTAGCCTTGACGAGCCTTCTACTCTTGACGACCTCGTAACCTTGACGACATCGTAACCTTGACTAGCCTTCTACTCTTGACGACCTCGTAACCTTGACGAGCCTTCTACTCTTGGCGACCTCTTAACCTTGACTAGCCTTCTACTCTTGGCGACCTCGTAACCTTGACGAGCCTTCTACTCTTGACGACCTCGTAACCTTGACTAGCCTTCTACTCTTGACGACCTCGTAACCTTGACGAGCCTTCTACTCTTAATGACCTCGTAACCTTAACGACGCTTTTAATCTTGGCGACCTCTTAACCTTGACGAACCTTCTAGTCTTAACAACCTCGTAACCTTGACAAGCCTACATGTCTTGCCGTGTCTCCTAGCCTTGCCAATCCTTTTAGTATTGACGTGCCTCGTTGCCTTCAGCCTACAAGCCTTTTAGCCTTGAATAGTATACAATCCTTGGCCGATTGATTCCGAACCTTTAGCCCTGAAGACCCTCCTAACGTTCACGACTTTCCTGAACTTGACAAGCCGTTCACGAGCTTCCTAGCATTGAATTGTCTTCCAGCTGACGAGCCTCCTAACCTTTACAGGCCATCAAGCCTTCACAAGCCTTCTAGCTTGCACGAGCGTCTTAGAATTAACTTGTCTTCCAGCTTTGTCTATCTCTTAACCTTGACGAGCCTTCTAGAATTAACGTGGCTCTTAGTCATGACAGCCTCCTATGCTGGGCAAGCCTACAAGCATCGAAGAGACTCCTAAACTCAGCGAGCTTCCTAACCTCGTCGAACCTCCTAACCTCGTCGAACCTCCTAACCTCGTCGAGCCTCCTAACCTCGACGAACCTCCTAACCTCGACGAACCTCCTAACCTCGACGAGCTTTTTAGCCTTGACGAGCCTCCTATGCTGGGCAAGCCTACAAGCATCGAAGAGACTCCTAAACTCAGCGAGCTTCCTAACCTCGTCGAACCTCCTAACCTCGTCGAGCCTCCTAACCTCGTCGAGCCTCCTAACCTCGACGAACCTCCTAACCTCGTCGAACCTCCTAACCTCGACGAACCTCCTAACCTCGACAAACCTCCTAACCTCGGCGAGCTTTTTAGCCTTGACGAGCCTTCTGGCCTCGACGAGCATTCTGCCCTCGACGAGCCTCCTTGAAATAACGAGATTCCTTACCTTTACAAGCACTACTCGAGAATTACTATGAATGATGTTAACAATGGATGCGAGCGTGTCCTGCCTCACCCTTGACTATTCTAGATTCTTCCCTTTCTCCCTCCTACTTCCTTCCGTTTCTGCATTCGTTGAAAAGGAAAGCGAATGCCGCCTGTCATGTGCGGAGGAATTCAGCTGGCAAAGAGCAATTACAGGCAAATGGCCTCAGGGTTCAAGCAAATTGCTTTTTCTATTAAATTTAATGACAGATGACCTCTTTTCTTCCATAATGGAATCCCCTAGCCCTTCTAGTACGTTCATTACCCCCCTTTCCGAGATAATAGACCCTACCATACAGACGGGGTCCTTTTTATAACATATGCACTTGTAGAGAAGGAAATGTTATATATTTTTATTTTGAGGGATTTTATAATAATAAAGAATTTTATATTACAACTTGGTGACCCATTTTCATCCATAATTTACCACGCCTTTCTCAAAAGTCTCTTACTTACCCTCTGTATAAATACTCTGACTTCACAAAGCGGACTCAGTACTACATTAACAGTGGCTTGTGATTGACGAGTTGTTGCCGAAAGCTCACGCACACAGATCTCCAACTAATACCTGCGACAACGTTCTCCATCAAATATTTTTTGATTTGGCCTTTGCGTCTTATTTTCGCACTCCTGGCTCATGTTTATTATCAAAAGAAAAATCTTAACTCAATGTGTAATATCTAAAAGAGCTTTCCTTCAGTTGAAATGACCCAAAAACAGATATTTCTAACCAATATGATAAATCTCATTAATTAGCTCAAAAAACTGAGTTTTCCCGAAGTTGACTTAACTCTATTTGTTTTCTAGATAAATATGAATCAAATGTCACCCTTTACTGACAACATCAATGGGGTAGATTGAAGCGCTATCTACACGCTCATCGCTAAAACTGGAAGGTTAGTCCGATAAGTTCCAACGATTGCTTTGTCTATAAATACACAATGTGCTCTCATGTGACGCTACTTCCTTTATTGTAGGTCATGGGATTTTAACACAGGGAGAATTTTTTTTTTTTTTTTTTTTTTTTTTTTTATAGTTCTGGAGGGTGTATTCAACCGCGGGAGGTCATGGGCACCCAAGGAAAGGAAGGAACCTTAGGGAGAATTGATGTTTCACTATTGAACCATTTTACGCAACAATAACAACGTATAATGGCCATAGCCACATTGAATGCACAGGTTCCCGTAGATCACCGAAGTTAAGCAACGTCGGGCGTAGTTACCACGTGCTGTTGGTATCATAAAAGGGTGGCAACCTGTAGATATCCCGGCATTAATAGCCCAATTGTTGATACGCCGTTAAACACAATAGAACAAAAATAAAAAAAACAACGTAACTACTAGAAATTTTTACTTTGTTTAAAAAACATCCGACACACTTTAACTGGGGTTCATAGTATGTTTGAATTACATTTCTATACCAAATATCATTTTGGAACAGAAAAAGTTATTGTTTTTTGGAGAAAACTTTACATCGATAAATATAATATAATATTTGGTCCATTCCTAATAATCTAACTGATGTTTTTGCATTTTTAAAGGAATTGTCCTACGTTCTTGGCTGTGAAAAGATAATTCGAACATTAATTCTACAAACATTAAACTAACAAAAATAAACATGACATTAAATAATAAATACAAGCCCTTTTATAACAGATAAAAAAAATAAAAAAAAAATAAAATAAATAAAAAACACAAATTTGTTAAGGCACATAAAAGAATATCTAGAACCGAATCAGTATATATATATATATACATTTTAATTGGGGTCATTTTCGGTGTCTACTAGGTAGGATTGATAAAGATTCCAAGAAATGTTTCAAAAATTCCGTCATGAGTGCAACCTCAATAGCTACTTTCCTTCAGAGGAAAGTGCTAAAAACATCAAAACAGGGTATTTAAAAAAAAAAAATCTCTGGGGCATTTTTGACACATGTTACCACTAGTGTAACCCTGAAAAGGTGATACTAGCTAAAGGTTAAAAGCTAAAAATTATACTCCAAACACCTAGGAGTTAAACACCAACACTAATTATTCAGGAGTAAAACAACAACCACCAATAGTCACAAATTAAACACTCAGGAGCTAAACATTAAACATCAAATACTTAAATGCTAAACTATAAAAACCAAAACACTCAGATCTTAAAGACCAAACATCATGAGTTAAAAATACCAAGCTCCTAAAAGCACATTAAACACCAAACCCTCAGGAGAGAAAACCGAAACACTTAAAACCTTAATATCAAACAACAAACACTGTAAAGGAACACTAAGCAGCTAAAATTTTCTAACTAAAACCCTAAGAACTATGAAAGTGCGCCATTCCATAAACTATGTTATCCTCTCTCGTTTTCCAAGCAAGAACTAAAGAAAAAAAAAAAAAAAGAAAAATCCCCAGCCTCCTAATTAATGACGTCAGAGACCTCCGTGTTCATTATACAGAATCAGCCAAGCTGACCTCCATTCTTTATGGGTCCTCCGCTTCCCTTCTTTCAGGGCTCTTTCTATTCCAGCGTTTTTTTTTCTAGTTTTTTTCTTTTCCTTTTAGCTGTTCTTTGGGACCGCGAAGTTTAGCACTCTCCGTGCTAATGAACTTAACGAACTTCATATGCACTCTCTCATGCGGGACTTGATGGAATATTTTCAATGCTTAATTAAAGTTTCTGTGTTTACTAATTAGCCGAATGTATATATCTGTGTACGATATGGCAGAAACACGTTCGTATTTTCAAAATAATAATATAACTTATAAGATATTAGTAAAATCTTATGCGAAACGTAAGAAAAAGTCCGTCATGCAGGAGCTGCATAACTAAGCACTTTCCTCAGAATTTTTGTAGTGTAGACTACATTACTGAATAATTTGCTGTAAATAACCTATATAAATAAAATAAAAACGTAAATAATTCTGCTCATTTGCATTTCTTATGAGAACTGTTCAATTATTAATTTTGTAAATAATTTGCTTCCAGAGTTATGTTAATATATGATACTGTACTACTTAATAAATACACAAAAACTTCATTTTCCGTCTTTTGATCTGACGCAGGAACAGGATACAGTCCCCATAGTGGGAAATAGCGCTCCTCGCGGCGCCTTTGGGAACCTACGTCTGGCTGGCTAATTCCAATGAAACAGAGTTTAAAGTAAACCCTCCTTTCCAATCGACCGATTTACTTAATTTAACAATTCTTTCTCATGAGATACCCATGACGTATACCGCGTTTCGTTACAATACAGCAGAAATTACGACCGGTATGAGTATATTAGTACTTTAGGTCCGGAATAAACCCCCCCCCCTCCTCTAAATAACCTGATTTAGTTTATTTTTGCAACCCATTTTTCTCTGTTGATTACCTCCACGAATGCCGAGTTTCGTTTAAATGTAACAAAAATTACGGCTGGTAGTGGCAAATTGGTAATGTGGGTCCGGAGTAAACCCCCTCTCCTAATAAACCGATTTAGTTTATTTTTACAACGTATGTCTCTCTTTAGATCAACATAACGAATACCGAGTTTCGTTGAAATATAATTAGTGTTTTGGGTTCGGGGTAAACCCCCCCCCCTCCGGTGGACCGATTTTGGTGGTTAACGAACTCGTTCAATCGTTTGCTAATTGAACGCTATATACCACGTTTCGTGAAGAAAAAACAAAAACTCTGGCCTCTATCGTGTTAACAGACATATATATATATATATATATATATATATATATATATATATATATATATATATATATATATAAATTTTAACGGGGGTCATTTTTGGTGCCTACTAGGTAGGATCGATGGAGATTTGAAGAAATTTTTCAAAAATTCCGTAATGAGTGCAACCTCAATAGCTACTTTCATTCGGAGGAAAGTGCTAAAAGATTCTATAACTTAGTTTGCACCTCATAAATATAGAAACAATTTTTAAATTCAATCTATTATAGATTAACCATTCTCTCCTATTATTTATAAGTGGGTATTTTACTCCTTCAAAATGGTACCTGCATAGTTTAACGAGCCAGCATTCTAATAAAAATTTTATTCACTTATTCCAAGTCCATTTCCACAGAGTTATGGAAACGTCTGTAATATTCCTAAAAGCCACCGGTTATTCAGCAGATATCTTCAAATAGTTTATTGTTGTGTAAGTAAGAGAATATTGTGTTTATGTACTTGCTGATGTCCCTCAACAATTCGTTCGTGTCACCTGGAATTTTTATAGCCGGAGAGCTGGCAACGCACTTTTTATGAAGTGTTTTATGCACTTTAAAATTTTGCTATAATATACCTCTTAGGTATATAAGAAGGTATGTATGTGTTTCCTGGATATACCTTGGAACTCCGGGTACTGCGCATAGGGGAAAGGTGCAAAACAATATTTCCGAAAAATAGAGTTTTAATCAGAAGCCAACTATCTTTAATGTAAAATTAAGACAATTTTACAATGATTAATAAATATGACAGGCACTTTAAGGGGTATAACACGTAAAAAAGAAAAAAAAAAAAAAAAAAAAACGTAATTGCTTTTATTCTCATATTAAATGAGAGTTTTTTCGCGCTGCTATTTAAACCGGAACAGCTGTACAGGATCATATGAACAAGAACCAATGAGAGCGCAGAGAATAACCACAACTGCGCGGTTCTGTCATTCACTCTTACGGTTACGCACAGTGTATTGCAGTCTATCATATTCAGCATTTATTTGTATGTTTCGTGATAATTATACACCACAAAATTGTATGCCCTTTTGTAATTATTTTCAAATATGTTTTCTGATGACGCTGTTTAAATCGCAGCGTGAGTAAAGCACTTCATTTAATATTAAAAATAAAAACTATGTAGGTACTTAGTTTTTTTAAATTATTATTATCATTTTAACCCCCTTAAAAGTGCCTGCCTCATTTATTATTAATTTGAAAATTGCCTTAATTTGCCATTTTTTTCATTAATAATAGTTGGCTTCTGAATAAAACTCTACTTTTAGTCAATATTGTTTTGCACCTTTCCCCTATGCGCAGTACCTGGTGTTCCAAGGTATGTCCAGGAAACACATATTTACCTTCTTATCTACCTATGGGGTACATTATAGCAAAATTTCAGGGTGCATAAAACACTTCATGAAAACTGCGTTGCCAGCTCACGGCCTATTAGTTTGTGTCGTCTTCTGCATTCCGTAAGTAGGTGTTTTTCAGTAAAGTCTCTATTGAATATATCACAAGCACTCTTCTAGGAGAGAAACACGCATATGAGGTTAATCTCATATTTAAAATATATCACAAGCACTCTTCTAGGGAGGAAACACGCATATGAGGTTAATCTCATATTTAAAATAAATTAATTCCAAGAGAGTATTTTATTTTGTTGATTTTATTTAAGTCAATATTTTTTCGATTCATACAACAATAGGTTTGACTCATTTCAATTCAAATTTTCTATTTATTTCATAATCCACTCCTTTTTCCCTAGCCATGTTTCGAAAATAAATGTGTTGGCTACAACTTCTATGTCGCGGAATTTTTCAATAAAATGTACCGTTTCTCAGAGGGATAAAATACGCGTTAAAAAAACGTGTTTTTTGCGGGTATTTGGAATTTCACGGCTAAAGGATGCGTCAAATCGAAAAATTAACCGATATAAACTCGTATTAGAATTTGATTTTCTACAAGAATCCGTCATAAAAAGTATGAAATTCTATTGGAAATTCCAAATGTTATGGTAGCTGGAGAAGTACTAGGAGAGGTTCTTCAGGGGTCACAATAAGTCTCAGCCCTGCATTAAAACAATTGCAGATTTTAAGAGGAATGGCACGAGAACGCTATATACTATATATATATATATGGGCTTGCTCAAAACCTTCACTGCTACAGAATGGTCGTTTACAAAGGTGGCAACCTATATATAGGCCGGCGCTAAAGGCATAGAAGCAAAAAATATATACAACTTATAAGTAAAGAAAATCTCATTTCTGCCTGTCTTTTACTTACTACTTGTACATTTTCTTTACTTATAAGTTGTATATATTTTTTAGCTGAAGAAGGCTGCCATTGTTGCAGTCGAAACGTCCAAAATACAGATTTCTTTTTGAAAGTCTGACGTTTTTCTCCTAGCCGAATCCCAACTATACCTGTCTTCATATATATTTCTGATTTTCCACATTTTTTTTTTTTACATATATAACGGTATAATTTGCTCTAACTTTTGATGAATTAATTTGAAGAACATGTCCCGTACGTTTCATGTTGGTGGCTATCAAATTTAACTGTATTTAATATTACAAAAGTTGTTCGAATCGCTAGAATATGTCTGATGTATTCTGGGCTCATTGCAAACTTTTTATGTCTGATCGATTATTATTGATGTTGTACCGACTGACATACAGATGAATTCCCAAATGAAAATGTATTTTATGACTTTCGCATGCTCTGATAAGATAGGCTCAGGTTTAGCCGGGCTAAAAGCATTAAGGGCTTATCGGAGAATTAGCAGAAAGAGTTGGACTATAACCTCGCTTTCCTATTGGCCCATTGGACAATTAGGGCTCTTATTTATGACAATGGTTGTCAATAAAGATGGCGTGATTAGGACGAATCGATTCTAGGACCCTTTCCACCATTAATGTGCAGCTCCGGTATAAAGGGCTGCGGAATATAAAGCTTAAATTTCAATAAACTCTTTTTTTCTGTAAGTTTTATTAAGAACTAACAGAATAAAGCCAAAATAAATTAGAAACCAAATAAGTAATATTAAAGTCTAGTGCCAACGGCCATAGCCACGCTGAATGCACCGGTTCCCGTAGGTCACCGAAGTTAAGCAACGTCGGGCGTGGTCAGTACCTGAATGGGTGACCGACCACTTGCTGTTGGCATTATAAACCTTTAGATAGCCCGGCGCTAATAGCCAAATAGCTGATGTTAACGACACATCAGCTATTTGGCTACGAAAAAAAACGAAAAAAAAAAAAAATTAAAATGTAGGTACAAAAATCTGTAAATTTTCGGGTTCAAAGTTTCGAGCCTGTGACCTCCGAACTGTGAGTCCTGGACTATTTTAACCTAGCCTAAGATACTCTCCAGATCAAGATCTATAAGAGTGCCAAGTTTGGTCAAAATCGGTCGAACGGTGAGTATTTGTATAAGGTACAAACATACAGACAGACAGCTGGTAGACGCTTTGACCTAGCCTACGAGATTCTCTGGATCAAGACCTGCCTGTGTGCCAAGTTTGCTCAAAATCGGACAAACGGTGTTGATTTGTATAAGTAAAATATCTATATATATAAAACTCACCTGTCTGTCTGTTTTTCTGTTTGTTCCTTATACAAATCTACGCCGTTTGTCAGATTTTGGCCAAACTTTGCATAATGGTAGGTCTTGATACGAGAAATCTCCTAGGCTAGTTCAAAAAAATCTACCAGCTGTCTGTCTGTATGTTTGTCCCTTATACAAATCAACACTGTTCGTCCGATTTTGACTAAACTCGGTACACATGTGGATCTTAATCTAAGGAGTGTCGTAGGCTAAGTCAAAAACGTCTACCAGCTGTCTGTCTGTATGTTTGTCCCTTATACAAATCCACACCGTTTGACCGATTTTTGACCAAACTTGGAATAATGGTAGGTCATGATAGGAGAAATATCCTAGGCTAGGTCAAAAAAATCTACCAGCTGTCTGTCTGTATGTTTGTCCCTTATACAAATCCACACCGTTTGACCGATTTTTGACCAAACTTGGAATAATGGTAGGTCATGATAGGAGAAAATATCCTAGGCTAGGTCAAAAAAATCTACCAGCTGTCTGTCTGTATGTTTGTCCCTTATACAAATCCACACGGTTCGTCCGATTTTGACTAAACTCGGTACACATGTGGATCTTAATCTGAGGAGTGTCGTCGGCTAAGTCAAAAACGTCTACCAGCTGTCTGTCCGTATGTTTTTTTTAATAAAAATCCACACCTTTAGATCGATTTTTACCAAACTTGGCATACATGTATGTCTTGATATGGGGGGTGTTATAGGTTAGGTCAAAGTCGTCTAGGACTCCCAGTCAAGAGGTCACGGGTTCGAAACAGTTACAGATTCGTGTTATTAGATTTTAATAATACTTATTTGGTTTCTAATTTATTTTTGTTTTTCTAGATGCATAAAGTAGGTGTAGCATGGCACGCCGGGTAACATCTAGTATTGTTGTATATATTTAGATATTTAGATAGCTCGCAAAATTCTTCCAACATGAGAAAATGTTTTTTTGTTTTTTTTCTGCTATTTGCGCGAAAAGCCGACTTTGCGTTACTACGCTGTCAGGTAAATGTTTTATAAGAAATTTATGACTTGGGGAATACTGTAATTTTTTTCTTACGATTTTCGGATATATTCTTATATATCACAGCATATGTATATAGTCTTGATACATGAAACTAAATTCTCGTAGACTTTCACAGTGCATGTTATTTTTTGTTTTTTACGGTGTATCGACATCTAGGCCATCAGCGCCGACATCCAGGGTGCAGCGCGGAATTTTACCAACGAGCGGTGAGATGGGAAAATTCCTGCCGCCGGTGGGAATTGAACCCGCCATCCATGTTATTTAATGTTTTAAAGTCTTCTGGATATGACCGTGTATTGGTAATAGCCGATGTTTCTTCAGACATTCTCCAGGCTTCCTTAGGGTTCCTTCAGAAAATGAAGATATATTTTTTTTTTCACCACACTCCCAAAATTTTATTATGTACAGAGAGAGCTCCAGGCCCAACGGATTGGAACCTGGAGCTGGACTTAAAACTACACCTTATTCTACGCTTACGTACTAGAAGGGGGATGTATTTACAATCGGGGGACTTAAGCCTACTTAGTCTAAAATACTAACTCTAGGGGGAGACAGAGTTATGTAGGGAGGGACTACACAAGGGTGTAACTTAAAGCTAACTTAAAACTAATATGTACACTATTTACATACAGCTACTTCTAAGCAGCTTCTTCGCAGAGATCCAAGATCCTCCTAGTGCTGCCCTGCCACCTCTGAGGTAGAGGAGGTGGTGTCAAGTCCCTGAAGAAGGGGTTCACATAGTACCGGAGGCTGTCATAGAACTTAACATGACGCCTCCGTATGAAATGTTGAACCGAGGGCAGCATCAGCTCGTCGTAGAGGAGAGATGGCTTCTTCCTTCGGAGGGTAGTGTGCTGCACGACCCGAAGCAGGACGTTTTCTGCCGGGTTCTTTCAGGCGGCTGTTGACATGGGCCGTCACTAACAGATGCCTGTGTATGTGCACTCGCAGGTAGTTGATTTTCGTGGACAGCTTGCTACGCTGGCCCCTGACTTCAAAATGCGAGGGGAGGGCCCCTCGGGGTTTGCTTCCCTTGTTCGCCTGGAAGGAGCATACCACGGCATCCGTCATGGACGGTTTGACGTCTATTCCGGGTTCTCCAAGCGCGTCCACGATGGTTTCGCAGGCAGACTGGTCCCTCTTAAGGGCTACTCCGGCGTTGAAGCTGGAGGAGTAGACGCGAATGTCGTCAGCGTAGGCAGCTGAGGCGACCAGAGGGAACTCCATCCTCACGATGTGGGCGGTGTAGATGGTGAACCGCACTGGACCCAACACCGATCCCTGGGGGAATCCACAAGTAGGCGGTCTACTGCTGGATACAACACCGCCAATCCTGACGGAGAACGTTCTTCGCGACAAGTATCTCTCAAGAATCTTGAAGAGCTGTGCCGGGAATCCGTAGCAACGCAGCTGATGCAGAAGCAGTAGGTTGGATACCCAGTCGATTGGTCTCCAACATGAGCCTTCTGTATATATATTATGAAGATAGGGTTCAGTGGGGTCTTATTTATTCCTGGTCGGAGTCTTAGTTGGCCTTTCTAGACCTCTGATTGGCCGATTCTTCCCGCGGTGTTGGATTCTGTGCAGCCAAACAGATCTTCAGTCTTCCTTGGGATGACGGGTCTTCATAATTTGCTGATTCTGTAGCCATCTTCTCAAATCAAATCCTAAGAGCATTTTACAATTATTATCGCTGCTCGGATAATTCTTTCCCGAGTGTTGGATGCCTTTACTAGGACTTTTGTTAAGAATTATCTGAGAAGCGATAGAAACAGTGAAATACCCTCAGAATTTCAATTCCAGCTGTGGTTCCAAAGATCTTGCTTCGCTTTCAGATTTCATAGTACTATTTCTATTTGTTTACATTCTTTACGAAGGATTCATACAAAACGAACTGCTTCCATTCATAGGTATAGACACACGGAATAACAACAAAAACGCTATACGATGACTCATTTCCTGGGAATCGGAATTTTTATATCCTAGTTTCGTCGTTCTGCACATTTTTGAAATGAAATGAAATGAAAAGTTTTATTCTTATTCCGGGACACAAGTCCCATAGGAATAATTTTGAAATTACAAAATAATAATGAATTTATTATATAAACTTATAAAAGCTACCAGTATATAATGTACAGCTTCAATATAAACTAGGGATTGGGTAAAACTTGCTGGGATAGAAGGTGGTGGAAGAGTCGGGATTTAAATGTTTCTAGGTTGGTAGAATGGCGGACAAACAGAGGCAAGGAATTCCATAGCGAGGTGGCACGGGTGACGAATGATTTTTCGAATATTGCTGTTTGGTATTTTTGAGGCGATCTACTTCCCTACACTTCTGTATTTCTGTACACATCTACTGGAGTAGGGCTACAGGTGCAGAAATAAAGTATCTCCGTAGAGTGGCAGTCCTGAAAAGGAGAGACCAAGTCAGGAACAATAGGATACGGAGTGATGTGGGAGTAGCTTGCTTGAAGGAAAAAGTGGAGAAGAAACATCTGAGGTGGTTTGGGCATCTATGCAGGATGAGCGAAGACCGAGATCAGCGAAAGTTCTTTAAGGCTCGGCCCACTCGGTCCACGAGGAAGGCCGAGATTACTTTAGATGGACAACATTTCCAGGCTTGGAAGGGAAAGAGTCTCAGCTCAATGAAACCGCTGGCTCGTGATTGTGATGCTTGGCGGTCTTGGATCGAGGCACCTCTACGCTGAAAGGGACAAAAATGGACGAGAAAGAACAAGAAAAAGTGTCGTCGTTTGACAGTCGACATATTTGTCCAAGAACGTTGACTGTGTCCTAGATTCTAAGCTAAGGTTCTTGAACTGCTAGACATTAGAGAGCATACAAAAACATAGCTACCTTTAGCTCATGATCTGTCTAGACTGGATGGACCTTGCTTTATGTCTCAGCTCCATCTAGTGAGCTCGGAGAAAATGGCTGGTGGTTTATTCCCCGCAGTCCTAATGGCGTAAAGCAACTAGGGCAGACTGGATTTACGACTCTTTAATGACGCCAAAATAAAAAGGACAAATAAAGACGGGATATAGTTTATGAGCTTCGCGTGCGGCCGGGAGATAGCGCCAGGGTCGCGTTAGGTGTGCATTAGAGGGAGGGGTTCGGTGGGGCTTTAGGTCATAACCTGCTGGATTACCTGTTCGTCGTTTACCTAACAAGTAGAGGTAACCTTTTTATTGACTAGAATATTCCTATGCAGGGTGTAAGCAATCAGATGAAGGCGCAAAACTCGACCAAAATTTTAGTTCTAAAGAATATTTCGAAATTAACATCTTGTTTTGTAAGAAAATCCAATTTTTCTCTGCTATTTACCATTATTTTTCAACGTTCTATTACTTTTTTGAAATCATATTTATATTTTATTTAAGGATAATGCACTTTCAATGTTTACAGGTTTGTTTTTCATACCGCGAAAACTGATATTAATAAAAACGACCAGTCAGCGACTAATTTTCAAGAATCACCACTTTTTCAAAAAAAAAGTCTGCAATCTTCCGAATCTCACAATATTTGTACAATTTAATTAACTTTCCAAGAGTATACTCAGAAGTGAGATTATACCTCAATTTCATAATGTAATTGGAAATATAGGGGGGAAAATATCTAATACAAAACTGATATCAGTTTTTTTTTTTTTTAGATCTTATCAGAAATAATTTAAACGTTTTGTTAATTAAATTGGTATAAAATGATAACAGTGAATTTTACATTGTAGTTGAATATACACCAAAAAAAGGATTACATCGAAAATTATACAAGTTGCTGGTTCCAGCAGACTTCCTTCTTAGCGAGCGTTTACATCTGACAATTATCGCAGCAAATATATCTCAGGTGTCGGATAGATAATTATCATAATTATTATATCCGACACCTGAGATATATTTCCTGCGAGAAGTGTCAGCTGTTAACGCACCCTAATTGCTCGTGATAGAAATATATATCTCAGACATAAATAGTTTGCAGTTTATATTAGCCACAATTTCTGTCTGACATAAATATGCTGCAATAACTAACAGATGTAAACGCACCCTAACAGAACTCTCGCAACACTCACTTCTGGTCATATCGTCGATACAAAAGCAAACTAACGAATGTATATATGACAATGTCTGCAGATATATCGTCGATACAAAAGCAAACTAACGAATGTGAAAATCACCACTTTTCAGAGTGGAAAAGTATTTATTCATAACTTTTTTTTGGACAGTCAAATATTCGGCAGATTTGACCTTTTGATAGTGGAATACTTTCCCTTTAATAGAGTGAAGTCAGATTGAAGAATTTGCCGTAAATAAGTCCAGCAGAAATTATTAAAGATGGACAATGAAAGATGCATTTTTTCATATTCGTTAGTTTGCTTTTGTATCGACGATATGATAATGTGTCTTTTGGCAGCAAATAACAAACCCCGTTTTAGCACTTTCCTCCGAAGGAAAGTAGCTATTGAGGTTGGACTCATGACGGAATTTTTGAAACATTTCTTCAAATCTTTATCGATCCTACCTAGTAGACACCGAAAATGACCCCCGTTAAAATTTATATATATATATATATATATATATATATATATATATGTGTGTGTGTGTGTGAGTCTGTTAACACGATAGCGGCCAGAGTTTTTGTTTTTTCGCCACAAAACTTGGTATATAGCATTCAATTAGCAAACGATTGAACGAGTTCGTTAACCACCAAAGTCGGACCACCGGAAGGGGGCGTTTACCCCGAACCATAAACACTAATTTGCCCATGTCAGCCGTAATATTTGTTATATTTAAACGAAACTTGGTATTCGTAGTGGTAATCAACAGGTAAATAAGTGTTGTAAAAATAAACTAAATCGGTACATTAGGAGGGGGGGGGGTTTACTCGGGACCCAAATTACTAATATACTCATACCGGTCGTAATTTCTGCTGTATTGTAACGAAACGCGGTATACATCGTGGGTAACTCATGAGAAAGAAGTGTTGTAAAAATGAGCTGAATCGGTCAATCAGAAAGGGGGGTTTACTTTGTAATATATTTCAATAGAAAAGCCCGCCAGACGTAGGTTCACAAAGCCGCCGCAAGGAGCGCTTTCTACCACTAGAGGGACTGTATCCTGTTCCTGCGTTAGATCAAAATACGATAATATGAGGTTTTTTTGTATTTATTACGTAGTGTAGTAGGTACCATGTGTAAACATAACTCTGGAAGCAAATTAATAATTGATCAGTTACTCATTACAAAATTAAAAGAGAACTATTCATGTTTTTATTTTATTTATGTAGGATATTTTAAGCAAATTGTTCTGGAAAGCAGTCTAAACTACCCAAATTCTGAGGAAAGTGCTTAGTTATGCAGCTCCTGCGTGACGGACTTTTATTTTCTTTATCTGAAAATTTCAATTCAAATGTTTTTATGATATTCTTCAGAATGACATAAGTACAAAATTCCTCAAACCAATGCCACTTGAAGAAAAACTTAGCAAAGGTTCGGGTGTACAGCTCACAATAGAGGCGTGATTGGTAACGTTTAACTACAATTCTTGTATAGTTTCGAGTATTTTCATCTACCAGTGAAGCACCATGTAAAATACTCAGGCCTTTCTAGCACCTCTATAAAAATATGTATGTATATTATGAAGAAGTGTAAAATCAAATACAAGCTAACCATAAGTACGTTGTGCACGATAGTAACATTTAAGATTTAAGTTGAGTTTAGAACCCCCATTTATAAATAATAAAGATATCTTTGAACAGGCTATCCCTTTTTTTTTGTTTCCCCACCCCCTGTGGGAATCGAACCTTCAAAACACTCGCGACCATTGGACCCCCCCCCCCCGTTAATTTAAAATAGGCTGGCCTTATCGAGCGAATTCCTTCCTTTGCCGCTACTCGTGTGTCATTAAGTGACAACCATTAGTGTAAAGAAAATGTAATTACTGCTTCCGCCACTAGAGGGCGAAAGTAGAGCAATTAGCCAGACCCCCCCCCCCACCTAAATTCAATTGAAAAGCCATCGCTCTAATACTCCCATTCAATAAATCATTGTACTTTCGGGTCTTCCTCCACAATATATTCTATTGAGAAATTTTACTAATTTATATTCCTATTTAATTATTAAAAACTCGGGTATAATATATATATATATATATATATATTGTGATGGTGTTGATCTTATCCCACCGCTGCCACCAAATGTGATGGAGATTCGGGGGCTGAGAATGAAAGGCAGCTTGTAAGTAGTAGCGTGTATTTATAGGACAACTGGCCTGGACGGGATAGAGAAGAGTGGAGAGTGTCGAGGTGTGGAGTCTGGTAGAGAGAATGAGAAAGTGGAGAGTGAGACTGAGCTAGGATTTAGCCTTGCCTAAATAGGCAGGTAGGATTGGGGAATCGTGAGAATTATAGAGCAATGCAGGTCTCTAGCTGCTGATGTTCAATATTGCTGACTGGTGTCTGGGTTCCTTCCTTCCCCATGCTTTTCCTCACAATATATATATATATATATATATATATATATATATATATATATATATATATAAATCGGACCTGTAATAGGTCAAAAAGGGGCAGATATTAGGGAGGTGCCTTATTGTTGACCCTAAAGCACATTATGCTGGTATTCGCCTTTGGAAGGGTGGGCCTAGGGTCGGTCTGGAACCCCGAAACTAACTTATGAACAAATACACTAAATGATTAGTGAGCTCGAGTTTTGAACGCAGGTCCTCTAGCATATTGGTCGATTGCTTAACCACTGATCCGTACCTCGCCCGAATATATATATATATATATATATATATATATATATATATATATATATATATACCCCAGAGATAAAGGAATGTATGTCCATTTTTTATTAAATTGTCTTAGCACCACATTCTTAGTGTGGATTTTTCAATGCATATAATGGTATAGGGCAATATATCCTGTTCCCAAAAATAACGAAGATAAGACAGTGAAAAATAAAATCAAGTACATTTTTATTTGAGGTGAGACACGCCATGTGGACTTCTTATTTTGTTTTAGAATGATTAATAATTTCACGCCAATAACGATGTAAAATTTTTTTTTTTAACTGTTTCTAGAAGTAACAAAAAAATAAATATTGATAGCTCAAGGTAATAGAAAATTAGCTATCCCGAACAAATACAAATGCCTGACATGGTGTCCTTTACCTCCGGTATGCATATGTATATATATATAGGATTTGTGACTAATGGAACTCTACTTGTGGAATATACTGAACTAATGTTTAGTTATATTTACACTCATTATCACAACCAAGAGGACATAAGTGATAAAATCACGGAATGAATGATGAATCATCCCAGAGTGTTATCACCGTCCGTTTCAACAAATGAAAACAAGTCCCTCTGATATTTGACCAATGACTACTAATGTCGGTGTAAACGGTTGATGAGTTCGGAGAACAACTATTTGTATTGTCCATTGCCATCAATTATCGACAGATTTCGTGCAATGTTGTCCATCCGTTTATTGAGCCGCTGTCGGTTTCATTACCTAGGACTCCATACTTGTCGGTGTCCATGTCCCTAACCACTGGAATACCTATAGCTTCAGTACAAACTATTGGCCTAGTTTGAACTATGTTGGCCGCCAGTTTTTTGATTCGCTTTCGGTTACTCTGTGAGCATTACCTAAGTCTCTATACTTGTCCGTGTCCATGGTCCTGACCACTGACCACCAATTACTATTGAATGTTAGACCACTATAGGTAAGAGCATATTTAATGCCTTGAAGCAATTTGCCCGCAAAGTTTTTATGTGCTTTTTCCAATTAAGATTTTTGATGAAAAATAAGTCCCAGAAATTTAGTACTATCCACAAACTTTATGGGAGCTCCATTTACAAATAATGGGGTTGCGTTGTCAACTTTCTTTTTAGCGAAATATATATATTCAGTTTTAATATTAGAAATGGTGAAGCCTTAATTTTTTGACCAGTCATTAATTCTGTTTAAAAATAGTTGTATGTTGTGCTGCAAATTTTTGATTACTTTTCCATTACAATAAATGACTATATCATCAGCGTACAGCATTGCCTTGACAGGTTCTTAGATGTGATTAAACAATTCATTTATTGCAATGGAAAATAGAAAGGCACTGATCACACTTCCCTGCGGGACCCCATTTTCTTGAAGTGTCTCTTTCGAGAGTTGAGTACCATTTCGAATACAATCACCTTTAGAGGTTGATGTTTTCCTTTAAGATGCTACAATTCAGCCATTTTACATATTATACTTCAAAATATATATATATATATATATATATATTTTTTATATTAGTTTTACACTCATTGAATCTGAAATGTTTAAATCTAGTAACCAAGAAAAAAAAATGTTTTAAACCTGCCTAACTAATAGATTTTCCTATTAGTTACCAGAAACATCAGTATTTATGAAAATATGTGTATATATAAATGTTAATATATATAGTTAACATTATTCAAGGCCCGATATATTAAAGCGAGGTACAATTATCGCGAAGGACAAGTCTCTATACTTGTCCGTGTCTATAATCCTAACCACTGGACCACCAATTGCTTCAATACATGCTATTGAATGTTATACCATTGTTGGCCACCGGTATATTGTTGTCTGTTGGTACCAATATGACAATTATCTAAGATACCTTTGTTGTCGGTGTCCATATACCTGTACTGTACTGAGTCTCCAACAGCTTCAACCTATTGACACGATTCTCAACAGCATACAAGAAACAAATCATGGTACAAAGGAATAGGATTTTGTAGTGCTTATTACTGTTCGAATAGATTATAATAACTTAGCTACATTTTTCCGTGTTGCCATTTTAATAACCCGAATGGCTCATTATAAATTCAAAGTGTTCCTTTAAGTATTTTTATTATTTTAATTTATTATATTTTTTAGCGCGGTTCCTCCCTCCTCAACCTCAATGTAAACATAACTACTATTTAGGAAGGTACCAAGGAGATGAAAAAGATTGAAAATCTTTAAATTGAAAATATAGAGCTAATTAAGTCATGGGGTGCTGTGAACACCGCACCTCCCTACTTTTTTCCATATACCCCACCTTCCTACTTTTCTCCATATACCCCACCTCCCTACTTTTTTCCATATGGAGTGTTTTCACTCCTTCAAGATTGTAATTGTATGGTCTAATAAACCAGCGTGTAATAAAAAATTATTTACCTGATTCCAATTAACAGATATTTAAAAGGCATTCAGGGAATATTTGGGATCTGGCTAGTAAAACATCAATACGATTTTTGTAAAAATCTGTATTAAGGAGGTTTCGGCTACTCTTTGGTAGCCTTCGTCAGCTAAAAGAGAAAAAAAACACATGCAGAATTAACAAACAGAATAATTAACCAATAAAGAAATATGGTAGATCTACAAATACAAATAAGTTATATGGACATTTTCTGTTAACAGAAATAACAGAACATTATAAA
This sequence comes from Gonocerus acuteangulatus, assembly GCA_946811695.1. Lineage (NCBI taxonomy): Eukaryota > Metazoa > Arthropoda > Insecta > Hemiptera > Coreidae > Gonocerus > Gonocerus acuteangulatus. Next base: position 13,699,085 of record OX328126.1, read on the forward strand.
CAGCTAAGTGAACAATAGTTTTTTTTACATAACTTCGTTCAGAGCTAGGACAAATAATCAAAAAAATAAAAAATGAAATAAATGCAAATGACCAAGCAATAATGATATCTTTTTTAATCCATAATTATATCTAAAATACTACATACCAATTAAGGAAAGGGGTCAAAAAAGACTAAATTTAGCAGTTAACACTTTCGCTAATGTTTTTTTCCAGAAAACAACTCGAAAGTGAATAAGTAAATAGGAAAAATAACATAAAAAATTATTCGGCACTTTTAGCGCACGAAAGCAGCTTTTGTTTCAGGTCTAAAATCTTACCAAAAATCAAAACCCACCACCATAGGCACAGAATGCTCAAGTCTCAACAATGGGCTTACCATTGTATCAATATGATTATGCAAAAACAAGGGCATTATATTTTATTATTACAATTATTATTGAAGTATGGGATCGATTTCTTTGCGCCTTCTTTCTTTCTAAATTAGCTATTTTTAGCGCGGTTCCTCCCTCCCCCATAGGGAGGAACCCCGCTTATAGGGTTGATACAATGAAACAATCCGGAAGTGCCGACTAGAAAATTTCGCGTTTCAGAACCCCTAGAGACCGAAAATAACGGTGGTTCAAATTTGTATATATATATATATATATATATATGTATATATTTATTTATATATATATATATATATATATATATATATATATATATATATTTGTCTGTTCGCTCTCTAGCTAGAAGACGAATGGTCCGATTTTGATGAAATTTGGTACAAAAATCCTTCGTCCAATTTGAAAGGTCAAGTTCGTTAACCAGCAAAATCCGCCTACTGGAAGATGGCGTTTGGGGCGAAATTCGCGCAAAAAAAATCGTAACGCTTACGTTTTTGAGTTCATAAGCTTCTAAGTACTCGTTTTATATGATTCCTGGGCTAGGAAAACGAATGAATTCATTTTCAAGGCAATAGCTTTAACTGTTTTCGAGAAAATTGGAAAAATATTTTTTTAATACCGTTTTTGGTTTGGGTACTTAGAGTCATGGGATTCAGTTGAAACATTTTCTGCATGTTTTACTTTCATCAAAACTAATATGTTGAAATTTTGGTTACGTTTGGAGTTAAGGAAGGGTTAGAATAAAATATTTTATTAACAGACTTAAAAAGTTTTGGTAACTTTGTATATTTTCCTTAATATCTCGAAAAAGGTTGAGAATCTTGGTAAACGAACGAATACCATTAGAAAGCTTACTAAATGCTCTACAAAAAAGGTTCTGATGAAAGTTTTGATTAGGCAATGTCAATCGGAGAAATAAGTGCTTAAAACATTAAAGTAATTGATTTTGCTTATTCGAACTGTTCTTTTTGTCTGTTTTTATTCTTTGTTGTTTTTTAATTGCTTATAGTTGGATAATGTATTTTACAATAAAACAGATTAGGCAAAATAAGAAAAACAATTCATTGTTAGAAATATAGCTTGCCAAGAGAAAAAGATTCGTTGACGTCTTTTGAATATTTTCAATTGCCTTTATGCTGTTGGTTTTTTTATTTTATTTTTTAATTGATTTTATCTGTAGAATTATTACTATAGTAAAAGAACACAGGAATGTGTGAAAATATTTGATATTTTCCAATTCATTGAAACGTATGAAATGAAGTATCGGTAGAAGAGGATTCTAGGGTCTTGCGGACCTGACCCCAGGTATAGCCATAGAACCCTTTGTACAAAGGCCGAGGAAAATATTATCTGTTTCTATTCTATGCTTTTCAAATGAGAATAGGGATATGAACAGGAACCGGGGTCTCCCGTGGTCTAATGGCTAGCGCCTTGGATTCATAATCCAAGGCTCCGGCAGGAATTTTATCATCTCACGGCTCGCTGGTGAAATTCCTCGCTACACCCTGGATGTCGGCGCTAATGACCTAGATGTAGATGTGCCGTAAAAAAAAAAATAAAAAAAAAAATAAATAAAAAAAACTGGAACCGCGCTAAGATGACGCAGTTCCTGCGAGTCGGACTTTTCTGTTATCAGACCAAACTGCTCCACTCATTCTTTTAATCTCCCTCTGACATTCCAACCAAAAATATATTGTCTAAAATGTTGGTGTCCTCGATACCTGCTTATTTTAAATCCTTTTTTACTGACACCATCCATTAGATTATTTTTTCTTTTGTCTTACAGATATTTTTGTAAATTTGCTCGATTTCCTCTGCTTCTTGTTTTATAACAGTTTTTGTCTTTTTTTTTCTCTAGTTTATTGTATTTCATTTAGTGTACCCATACCTCGTCATCAAGTATGCAAAAACCTATTCCAAAAAGGTGTCTCCATTGGAATTTATCCAAGCATTAAGAGAATTAAAGGGGACAAGCTGAGCGAGAGCTGAGGAGGTTCGAACCCCCTCCCCCCGACGGTTACTCTATGAATTTTGATGAGACCGAGTTATGAAAAACGATACAGTTATTTAGGAGGCAGGTCGGAGAATATGGTTATCATTAGTTCGCTCACGGCTCTCACGGCCCATTTTACATTCTGGGGGATTGGTTATTTTTATTCCGAGCATGGCGGGCCTTTTTCCCGCCTTCGCGCGGGAAAATAGCCACGGCCTTGATAGTCTCATCTGGAGACCTTGGGGGCTTCATCAGCACTTTTATCTAACGAGGTTATATCGTTCCTTCTTTCTAGGGGGCTGTTTCCATAAGGTTGTCTTCTTATTTGCATTAGTTTTATACAGGCTTGGAATAGGACACACTCTACATACCCATTCATACATATGGGGCAGAAAAGAAAGACCTTCTTCTGTTATTGTGTTAGGACCAAAAATTAAGCAGGTTTAAGAGCAGAGAAGAGATAAGTGACGTAGCCACAAAACTGTCAACCTGCAGCCACATGACGTGCGAGTCGCATCCAAGCAACATTATTTCTCATCATCAAGTAGCAATCGGTTAATAGTCCAAAAGCTGGTAACCGCACATTTCATGAATTGTTTTATGCACCCTGAAATTTTGCTATAATGTACCTCTTGGGTAGATAAGAAGGTTTATATGTGTTGGCTAGTCTTACCGTGGAGCACCAGGTACAGCGAATAGGGGGAAAATGCAAAAAAAAATATTGCCAAAAAATATAGGTTTATTACAAAAACTGAAAATTTTGGACTTTTTCAGGAAAAAAAAAATCAGTCCCGTAACAGGCCACAAGGGCCCAGAGGGGCAGATACTGTAGAGGTATCTGATTCTTGACCATACGGCACACTAGGGAGATAGTGTGGTCAATACTATGCTCCGGCCATCTGATTTTCCTCTTGGCTGCTTCGACTGCTAAAGTCATTAGCACCCAAGGTACCCATTATTAATTAAATTAATTAAAGGCTGGGTGAGAGCCTAGGGACGATCTGGGACCCCAAATCCAACCCTCGAACGGCAGCACTAGAAGAAAAAATCTTTAGTGCGCGCTCGGGTTTTGAACCTGGTCCTCCAGTTCATTAGTCGAGTGCTCTACCACTGAGCAAACCTCGCCCCCCGGACTTTTTCAGATTTTGGCTTATATCTCGGAAACATAGCGTTTTTTCGGTAAAAACGTTTTATACAAAACTAAAGACTACACTATGACCTTGATGTGGTATACATAAGATGAATTATGAGTTTTAAGCTAAGTAACATAAGTTGTTATGTGGGCGCAACCGAACTTATAAATGTGACTTTTCAACTTTTTCTCCACTTTGGAGAGCAAAAAAAATACGTTTTTTCAAAGTGCTGTGGGGCCCATTGTAATGGTCGAAACTTCAGAGTTGAATAGTGCATGTTGTAGAACAGTTTGTCTTATATAGTTTTGTAAAGAATGTTTTTTTTCAAATAAACGCCAAGTTTCCGAGACATAAGTAAAAAAAGTCCGACTCGCAGGAACTGCATAATCTTAGCGCGGTTCCGTTCTTATCTCTAGACTCATTTAAAATGATTAAAATAGAAGCTGTTATTATTTTGGGTCCACATTTCTAGAAAGCATGAAGATTAGATAGTTAGCCGTCGAGGGGATAAGTAAAGATGGAATGGCTGGGATTCGGCTAAAGAAACCTCAATACGATTTTTGTTAAAAAATCTATATTTAGGACGTTTTGGCTACTCATTGCTAGCCTTCGTCAGCAATGAAAGTGCCGGGAGGCAGAGGAGGACCAACGTTGACAGTTCCATCTTTACTTTCAAGAAAGGTCTTATTTACGATCTTACCTGGATACCCATCCAGGGTATCCAGCCCTAGGAAGGACCCCGCTAGGCATTTGAAAAGCTATCTTGGAAATCCATATCTCTAAGATTAAATTGTTTTTCTTATTTTTCTTAACCTGATTTATTATCAAATACATTATCCAACTACAAGCAGTTAAAAAATAACAAGGAATAAAAACAGACAAAAAGAACAGTTCGAATAAGCGAAATCAATTACTTTAAAGTTTTAAGCACTTATTTCTCCGATTGACATCGTCTAATCAAAACTTTCATTAGAACCTTTTTTTTAGAGAATTTAGTAAGCTTTCTAATGGTATTCTTCCGTTTACCAAGATTCTCAACCTTTTTCGAGATATTAAGGAAAGTATACAAAGTTACCAAAACTTTTTATGTCTGTTAATAAAATATTTTATTCTGACCCTTCCTTAACTCCAAACGTAACATAAATTTCAACATAGTAGTTTTAATGAATGTAGAACATGCAGAAAATTTTTCAACTGAATCCCATGATTCTAAGTACCTAAACCAAAAACGGTATTCAAAAACTATTTTTCCAATTTTCTCGAAAACGGTTAAAGCTATCGCCTTGAAAATTGTTTCATTCGTTTTCCTAGCCCAAGAAGCCTATAAAACGAGTACTTACAAGCTTATGAACTCAAAAACGTAAGCGTTACGATTTTTTCTGCGCGAATTTCGCCCCAAACGCCATCTTCCAGTGGGCGGATTTTGCTGGTTAACGAACTTGACCTTTCAAATTGGACGACGGATTTTTGTACCAAATTTCATCAAAATCGGACCATCAGGGAAGCCAGAAATGAGCGAACAGACAAATATATATATATATATATATATATATATATATATATATATATATATAAATATATACATATATATATATATACAAATTTGAACCACCGTTATTTTCGGTCTCTAGGGGTTCTGAAACGCGAAATTTTTTGGTCGGCACTTCCGGATTGTTTCATTGTATCTACCTTATAAGCGGGGTTCCTCCCTATGGGGGAGGGAGGAACCGCGCTAAAAACTCAGAAATTGTCGAGGTTTTTTGAATTTTAGACGATAAGCCATACTGGGATCAAGGGGAAAACTTGACATTCGGATTCATCTTCCTAAAAAAATATAAAGAACCGTTGCAACGAAAAACTTCTATATATTTGTCTCCGAAAAAACCTTTCCTTATAGGAATTTTAAGCGATTCGCCATTTTACGATATAATACTTGGCGTAGCCTAATTACACTCTAGAGGAAGTAAGTATTGATTCTGGAAGTATAAGAGAGAGGATTCAAGGATTGCTGAGTTCCGTGTCAGTCTTTTCATCGTCTCATCATCCTTTAATTGTATCCTCTATTTCCTTTAGTGTTCCCGCGAATTTCCCTTCTTTATTACACTCTCATCTAATTATTAGAATGTGTAAGAGAATTTTGACGTGAAGAGACTTTACTACTCGGGCAAGTTTTGCCTAAAATGTTACTAGAAATCTACTGATCACTGATAAAAAAAAAAACAATAATAGTGAAGATATAGTCGAATGTTGAGTTTGAGAAGGTGTATATGATCGGGGTTCGGTCATTATATGACATATTTTGTTAAATAAAACTATATTTTATGACTAAAATTAGTTATATATTTTCTGAGAAATTTACCCTGCACGATACAGAGCTGTTCCATAGCCCTGAAGATGGTTAATAATTCAAACCGAAACGTTAGCAAAGAAAAAAAAAAACTTATTTCACTTTTATTTAACTCATGACCAAACCGCTATTATCTAAACCTTCAAAATAGTAATAAAGTGAATACAACTTAAGAAAAGGATAGAAAGCTAATACAAAGGTAAAGTCTATTAATATGTCAACAGATAACTATGAATTAATGATTTTTTTTTAAATTAATGATAGGAACGAAACCACCCCTATACATATTTAAATTTCTGTTTTTATAATTAACATTTTTTGTGTAAAATAATAATAATAAATTTTGGGGATGAAATAATATAATATCTCAATCCAAAATTTGGTAAAACATTTCTCTTCAATATGAATAAGGAAGGTCTTGGGTGCCATTGCAGCTGAAGAGTAGAGCACTCCCTAATTTCTGGACCGGATCTTTGCGGGCCAAGTCTGTATCAGTTGCAAACTTGGCCTGTCCAAACTACCGGTCGTTGTGCCGGTGATAGCAGCAGAAAGTTGTTCAACATTTTTAGAGTGTCGTGGTGGGATCAGAAATAGTAATATATATCATTGTTGAGCAGTATTTAACTTTATCAAGTATTTTACTACTACAGACTGGTACAGTAGCAATATAGTAGCCGGGTTGTTACTTTTTAGAGTGTCGTGGTGGGATCAGAAATAGTAATATATATCAATGTTGAGCAGTATTTAACTTTATCAAGTATTTTACTACTACAGACTGGTACAGTAGCAATATAGTAGTCGGGTTGTTACTTTTTAGAGTGTCGTGGTGGGATCAGAAATAGTAATATATATCAATGTTGGGCAGTATTTAACTTTATCAAGTATTTTACTACTACAGACTGGTACAGTAGCAATATAGTAGCCGGGTTGTTACTTTTTTGTTGTTAAACTCCAGAAAATAGCTGGTCTATAGTAATTACTCAATGCAGGTAATTACTCAATGCAGGTAATTACTCAATGCAGGTAATACGCTCTTTCTTTAAACCGTTTTCTAGTCCCGCTTTCTGTTTTTGGGCTTTGAACCAATCAACGGCAGACTTAAAAAAACTTCTTGTTTACTTTATAAATCTTTTATGAAGTCTAAAATCTCGCCGTTAACGACCACGGAACATTAACTGTATGTACATATCAACTAGTAAAACACAAATTCGGCGCTTCAGACTGACCAAAACTATGCAAAAGGACCGGGCAGCAGAAGAAAACCTGAATTCAATAGGCTCAAACTGCATTTTTAATGAAGTCAAGTGCATACAAGAGTGACTAGAGCTTACAAAAATTACTCCTAGATATCGTTGCGGTGGCTTTAAGTCCAAAAGCGATGAAATTCCATTGACACAAAGCACTCGTTGGCCAGCTGGCAGAAAAGTAGTAATCCAGAATGGGTTAATAAAACTGCATTTCTTAGATAAAAAAAAAGTTTTAAGTTTGCTAACATTTCAGCTTGATAATTAAAGGAGATTACTGGCCGGATATTCGTACATTTAATTACAATTTTTAAAAAACCCTCTAACTTGGAAGCCACACATTTAGGAAAGACAAGAAGTAACCGACGGTACAGACATTTACTACACTTACTCGAACGACGATCACACCTTACACTTAAAAACAAAATACTCATTTGCATAACAATACTCAGACCAATATGTACTTATGGCATACAACTATGGCATATTACCCCTCCAACTCCTACAAAATTCAATCATTGCAATCTAAAATCCTCCGTAAAATAGTCGACGCTCCATTCTTTGTTTCCAATTTGACTCTCCATAACGACCTCCATATTCAATTTATCCAACCCTTATCAAAAAAATTGTATTCAAAATTCCACGGCCATCCCAATTCTTTAATAAACTCCCTATCATCACACCTAATCCCCAATAACCCCGTTCGCCGACTGAAGCGTAACTGGCCTAGAGACCAGCTCCAGGGGTAGTTCATCCTGATTGTAATCACTCTGCCTTGGTGGTACTGCAACTGTGCGGCTTGTTTCCTGACGAGCTTTAAGACATATTCACATGTATTATTTTACTAATAATTTATTTTTACATTGTTGTAAATTCTAAATAAATAAATAAAATAAAAATAAAAACCTCAAGCCAAGCGGACAGAGCAGCCTGTCTGTCGCCAATCACAGTGAAGACACACAATCACTTTACTCAAACGGACTCTCTGTGCGGGTCACGTCACTAGCTTGTCACTAGCAGCCAATCAGAGTACCGGACCCCACGCCCCTGGCGAAAATAGTTGTGTCCCCATAGAAGACATAAGGAAAGAAACGGAATTAGAAATATAGTGTGAATTAAAACTAAATCTGGCTATTATTAGTGTGTGTTTAACTTATCCCCTAATTAAAATAAATAAAAACTAATTATTTTTATTTCTTACTAGCTGTTACCCAGTGTGCCATGCTACACCTACTTTCTGTCTACGACTCTTCCCGTATCAAGATCTACTTGATACCTAGTTGCCTACACCCAGTTACGAAAATCAGTCAAACGATATGAATTTGTTTTAGTTCATAATGGTACCCGACAGAGGCCAACACAACAGGACTTCATCTAACAGCCGACAGAGGCCAGTAGTTGTCGATTCAAAATGGCCGTCACAATCTGAATGGTTCAGTGTAGCCAATTTTTCTTGAACAAAACTTTTGACCAAATTTTAAAATTTGACTATTTTGACTTAGCCTAGGAGATTTCTCGAATCAAGACCTACCTGTGTGCCAAGTTTGGTCAAAATCGGTCTAACGGTGTAGATTTGTATAAGGAACAAACAAATAAACAGAAAAACAGTCAGACATGTGATTTATATAAATATATATATATATATATATATATATATATATATATATATATATATACATATAGATTATGAAGTGTACATTTATTACACAGCTAGGCTCAATTACTGCACTCGTTATTTGCAAATAACGAAATCAATTTCCCGCCAAAATCAATTTCTGGTCATCTGGCAGACATCACTTCTGTTACACTTTTGCGGTGAATTCGCCCGTGAAGAAACATTTGAAGGCCACTTGACAATTTAATTTAATATAAGTTTCCCCGTAGCTCTAGTAATTGTTTTCAGATTTCAAATTAATGGTAGATGTCTATTAATTATTCCCATGATAAGAGTAAGAAACTTTTTCTTCGCTTAGTTTTAGTATAACCTGCGGAAGGGGAAATTTTTCCTTATTTTCCGGATGTTGGCCGTAGAAAGGTAATTTATTAAATTCGAAGAGCGCTCCAACATCCCAAGAATAGAATATTCCTTGGCCGAATAAATAATAAATATTTGAATATTATTATAAATATAATAAATATTCGAAAATATCATCCAAGTGAGTCTTTTAGAGAAAGATATTTCTCCATTTTAATTTTAGAACAGACAAAAATAATAGTAATAAAAAGTGTCCTTATAACAATATAGTTACAGCCCCAGTAAAGGTCTGCTCATAAAAAAATTCATCTACAATTTTTTTTTTTAAAAAAGAAGAAATGTGAATAAAAAGTGTGAGAATTCCTAAGGAAAGTCGTAATACATTTTAAAGTCGGGGGCCATGTAGAATCCAGGAGAATTTAGGGCTTTAGGGGCTGGGGGGGGGGCTCTCCAACATCCAAAGAATAGAATATTCCTTGGCCGAGTTATGAAAAGTTAATTTGTTTGATGCCCTACGCCCTAATATTTTTTAGGGCTCTTCTTTCTTCCCTCTCTCTCTTCTCTCTCTCTCTCTCTCTCTCTCCTCTCTCTCCCTCTCCCTCTCTCCCTCTCTCTCTCTCCCGTCCTCCCTCCCTCCGGTATCACCGCTATGGCTGGAGGATATTTTTCATCCTGATGACCCAGACTTCGCTAAAACAATACAAACTTCGTTGGCGGACGTATCTCATGATGAGCAATGAGATTCTGATGATGAAGATCTATTTTCTAACAATGCTTTATAAATCTAACCAATTCCAAAGCCCAATCTGCCTCGGATGTTCCCAATCTGCCTCGGATGTTCCCAATCTGCCTCGGATGTTCCCAATCTGCCTCGGATGTTCCCAATCTGCCTCGGATGTTCCCAATCTGCCTTGGATGTTCCCAATCTGCCTCGGATGTTCCCGAAAAGTTTGCAGGAACTGCCTTGTTTTCGAAAAGTGAATTTTGTGATACTACATTGTACTTGAAACATTTTCTTCATTTTTTATGTTGTTCCTTCTAGCCCATAAGTCTGATTCTTAGAGTTGTAGTTCCTAGTTGTTGTTTCATTACCAAAATGTCAGAATACCGAAGACTGATAACCTTCTCAGAATCTATGTTTTTTCCTACATGAATCATTGTTTCTATTTTTTTCCCCAATAGACTACTTAGGAGTAAGTCTAATTACTTTATTTTAACCAATAAAATGTTGATCTGGTGAAAAATGTGTTAATTAACTCCTGATTTATCTGGAAAATATCGTTGCAGTTACTGCGTGTTCGTCAGGCACTTAATACACTGGCATTGCGTCAGAGGGTTTATACACACCAAGGGTTAAATACAGAATTGCTGAGAATTTCCTTCGTAAAGACAACCTCAGGATATTTTTTATGTATATTTTATTTCTTAATTTTCATATTCATAATTTTTCGGTCACGTTTCAGCGTGTATTTTCTCATTCATCCTAGGAATTGAAATATATTTGTCGAATACTGAAGTTTTCCTTCATTTTTAAATATTCTTGTATAAAAGCTTGTACAGGTATGTAATAAGTTGATTATCTAATTGAAACAATAATTTATGGCTCTAACAAAAAGCACGAGGTAGAAGAATCAACACTAAAAGCAAAACAAGACCCTTATGATGTTGCTAACAAGATGGCTACTAGTAAAAACGAGACAGCTGCTGAGTTAAATTCCCGCCAACCCCCCCCACCCTACCATATGATCTGCTAACAATGGCTCATGAATACATGTAGAAGGCCCAGGGTCCAGCTCGTTATGGAGAGGTGACAAGTTAAAGCATTGCTCACCAGGCGCGCTAGGCTCAGCCTAATTGGGAGGTTATAACTCCAAACCACTCACCAAACTTTTTCTAACCTCTTAGTCGTCTCCAGAGAGGCTATATTTATTTCTTCTGCTCTCTTTCTTTTATAACAATACGAAATATTATAAGATATTTTCTAAAAAAGTAAATGATTTTTTTTTTTTTAAAGTTTATTATAAATAATTGGTATTGACAATAAACTGTCAGTAACAATTTTTGACAATTATTTACAAAATTCGGATCTATCTAATGATAACTGTGTATCTACAACTTATGCCATAATAATAAGCTACAGCAATACACGAGGTCACATGCAAAACCACTGATGTTGAGAATAAAGGAAAATGAAAAATATAGCACACTATTACAAACACCAATTTACACGAATGCATTTACAAACATTTCTCCATGGAGAGTGAAGAACTTAAAGATTGACTTGACATTGACAAAGTACAGAAAAACTGACCCAACAGCTTCAATATTTTACAGGACAATGTTTAATTCAATAATAAATCAGAACTCAGACAGAGAGTATTTGTACACTCACGGATCCAAAACAAACTACGGCACCGGGACAGCAGCAATAGTAGACAATACAACATACCAGATGAAATTACCTGACCAAACCACAGTCTTCACAGCGGAACTACAAGGAATATTACTAGCACTGACAAACATCAATACTGTACAAAAAGAAAAACTCACTATATGTACGGATTCTTTGAGTGCTTTACTCTCTTTGGAAAACATCTACAGTACAAACCCAATCATAACAAGTATATTCTCTCACCTTTACACTCTGCAAGACAATAACAAACACGTCACAATGCTATGGCTACCAGGAAATGAAGACATACCACAAAGCACACGCATAGACTTAGCGGCGAAACAGGCGACAAAAAGACAGACTATAACATACTGACAACATCAGACGTATGTACAGCATTACATGTACAGGTCCTCCAAGAATGGGAATTAGACTGACAGAGATCAGCCACGAAATTACGAGAAATTAAAAACACTACCAAAGCCTGGTCGAATGAACACCGCATCAGGGGCGTGAAGAGGTGATTTTGACTAGGCTTCGTATTGGACACTGCCATCTAACCCATTCGTACTTAATGCAAAAAAGCAGAGACCAACCTGTGCAAGTTGTAATGAGACTTTGACGATTGTCAAAGTACAGTCTGTACTGACAGTCTGTCAGTAAGTGTTTAATTGCAATTAAACACATACTGACAGACTGTAGACTGCGTACTGACTTAGACATTGCTCACGACCTTCATGACTTACTGACTGAAGGTAGTCCGTACATCAACACAATACTCGAACACTTTAAAAACTCAACTTATATAACAAAATATAAACTTTAAAATAACTTGAATTAATTTACATCATTCTTTATTTTTTAACTTGATCCTCTTATTTCTGTAATGTTGTTATAATTCATCAATTTTTTTTTGTCATGACATATGCATATATATATACCGATAAGCATTTACTGGAGTATATTAAATACTCAAATTAGTTTATATAATTCTTGCTACTTTTGTCTTTTATTTTATCTGGGTTTTTTTTTGTCTTTTTTTTTTCTTCATTTTACTTTTTTATTAATTTGGTTTTTGGTGTTCTTTGTTTTTATTTGTTTTTTTTTTTTGGTGTTTTTTTTGACTAGACTGAAAACACGTCCTTCGTCATGAGCTCATCACTAAAATTGCGAAGCTCAAAATAAAATAAATAAATAATAAATACAACTTATGCCTACGTTTGTAAATTCATGTTGTAGATGAATATCTACAAATGATATGTTTATATGTACAAATTATGACTGTATATTTATGAAATATCTTTACATCTTCTAATTTTGGCTTTGTGTACACCAATTAATTTGACTATATCTACAACTTATAACAGTAAATTTACAAATGCTGACTGTATATTTATAAATTATGCCTGCACATCTACGAATTGCGTCTTTGCATCTACAAGTTATTCTGTAAAGTATCTTAGAATTTCAGTTGTAGTTCAAAAAAATATATTTATCTTTTAACTATAAACCTTTGTCTATATGTGAACAAAGCTTAGCAACTATCATTGGGATTAGCATATTGATGGAATGCGTTAGGATTGCGCAGATCTTAGAATTTCAGTTGTAGTTCTAAAAAATATGTTTATCTTTTAACTATAAACCTTTGTCTATATGTGAACAAAGCTTAGCAACTGTCATTGGGATTAGCATATTGATGGAATGCGTTAGGACTGCGCAGATCTTAGAATTTCAGTTGTAGTTCTAAAAAATATGTTTATCTTTTAACTATAAACCTTTGTCTATAAGTAAACAAAGCTTAGCAACTATCATTGGGATTAGCATATTGATGGAATGCGTTAGGATTGCGCAGATCTTAGAATTTCAGTTGTAGCTCTAAAAAATATGTTTATCTTTTAACTATAAGCCTTTGTCTATATGTGAACAAAGCTTAGCAACTATCATTGGGATTAGCATATTGATGGAATGCGTTAGGTTTGCGCAAATCTTGCGTGTCGGAATTTTTCCCAATTCTTCTATATATCTAATTTTAAATTAGTCTTTCGTAATTTGAATTATTGCGCAAACAATTTAACGAATATGAACTATGATTTTCTCTTCGGATAAAGAACTTTGCCCTTGAGAAATAGAAGAGAACTTGACACTTTCTCTAAAGCGATAGTCGAGAACTTGGCGTGAAGTTCGCCTTAAATTCTGCGGAAATAAACACAGTCTTCAAGGGAATTCCGCCATTTGTCAAGTCCCCCGCCATTTTGTGAAGAGTTAAAGTCCTGTTTTAGTTAATGGACTAATTTTGGAGGAGTTGTCTAAAGCATTTATGTCATAATCAGAATCACTTAAAGGTCTTTAAGCTCGCCCTCTAGCGACGGACAAACTTCCTACAGCCTGTAGCAATATAAGGGGTGTTACTATTCCCATGGCAACACTTTATAGTCATTACAACATAAATTTATTTCAATAAATTAAAGAAGAGAATCGGAGACCCGGTGGCCGTGAGGATTAAGGCGTGAGGACTTAACACTCCGTGCCAAAGGTCGTGGGTTCGATTCCCACTAGGGGCGGTGGCTTTTCATTCAATCATTCAAAAAAAGGTAGCAAGTGTCTTGTGGATAATGCTAACATTATCATAAGTACCCTTATAAATATACATATGATAATCAGTATTATACAATACTATTTATACAAGTATGTCTGTAAATCTACAAATGCTACCTATGTTTAAAAAAATGTCCTTTCATATCTAAAAATTATATTTTTATATCTATAAAATCTGTCTATTTTTATAAAATTATTCGTTTATACCTACAAGTTCGTGATATCTACGTAATATACGCATATAGAATTTGTATAAATACTAATTCTGTCTATGTTTAAAAAACATATGACAAAGACATCACTCCTATCTTGGCTAGAAATGGGTGGTAACCTATAGATAACCCGTCCTAAAATTCTTAGTTAATAATAAATGGACGTTAAAATTTGAATAAATAAATAAAGAAGAGGATGAATTAATAAAACGTTAGAACGTCTTCCATGATGAAAAACCGTCTTTCTGACAGGCGTCTGTATATAGCGGTTGATACTTTGAAAAAGCATCTTGTTGTTGCTTGTAACCAAGGAAAGTACTCTAATTTTGCAATAAATTGATAATAATAAAAATGAGTATTGAAAATACATATTTATATTATATAAAGATTCATCTATGCATTCAATACAATACAATACAATATAAAGGGACCTGAGCCCTTCGCCCTTGTTCACTGCGACCCTATTGGATCTATTGTGATTTGCGTCTCTAACTCACTCCCTTTCCAACCAGCAGCACCTCGCATATAGCTTGAGCTCCTTGGGAGTAGCCTCGGCTATGTCCTTGGGTGTAGCAATTGCCTTCCCTATGTGCACTAACCTGTTGTAGGCCAACGCCTCACATTCGCAGAGGACGTGCTGTGAGGTTTCCTCTTCTTCGAGGCACCGGCGACACGTGGGGTCCTCTATTAGCCCCACCGTGCACAGGTGTTTTCTTAGCGGGCCATGTCCAGAGAGAAGTCCGACTATCCTTCTTAGTTCTACCCTTGTTAGTTGAAGGAAATACCCTGCCCTATCTTTCGAGATCCGGACAAGTAGCTTTGCCTGCCTCATACCTGGCTTAGCCTGCCAATTGTTTTGAATTTCTTCTTGTTCCCAGGCATTTACTACCTTTTTGACAAAGCTTTTTGAAACACCGAAGGACGGCACAGGACCATGAAGTATCTCCTCCGATCCCTTCCTTGCCAGCTCATCAGCTTTCTCATTGCCTTCACTGCCCTCATGTCCCAGCACCCACACAAGAGCAACCCTGTTACGCCTGCCAAGATCACTTAGGCCATTGTGGCAATCAAGCACTAATTTTGAAGAGACACTATGCGATGCAAGTGCCTTCAGTGCAGCTTGACTGTCACTATTAATGCATGTATTCTTTGCCCTTTAACACCTTTTTTTGAGATTTTCTCGGACTGCAATCTCAATCGCATGAACTTCCGATTGGAAGACAGTAACAAAGGATCCAAGAGCTATGGCTATTTCTGTTCTGGGACCATATACCCCTGCACCAGCCCTCTCATCCTTAAGGGAGCCATCGGTGTACGACACCGATGAGTCTCTTTGGAGACTTTCCTGTCCTTCCTCCCAGCTCTGTCGACTAGGTATGACAACACTGAACTGCTTGTCAACCAGCGGTTCATCCGACCGGGTGAGGCATAAATCGCTCTCTTTTAGTCTTTGCAAGATCCTGAGATGTCCCCTAGTATCTTTGCATTCACTCCTGATAAGTGCCTATTTTAATTAGAGTACTGCCTATTTTCAATTTCTAAAGTGCCTTTTGCATTCTACATTCCGGGCTCCAGTAATAGTGTTTCCCATGGCAAACGTTGAGAAGATGGGGAGAGTCATTTCCGCTTAGAATACTATCAGTTTCCTGTTATTCTCCCTTCTCTCTCATGTGTCATTGTATATTTTTCACGAATGATCAAAACCTATCAATAACTTCTTCTACTCCTTGGCTAATGACACTGACACTCGGGGTATGGACGGAACTGCGTAAGATGAGCCGGACTTTTTTTTTTTTAAAAAAAAAAAGGTCAATGAAATAGTTCAGCATAAAAATAAGAAAGTTAATTATAATATGAATATCTTAAAATTTCAACTGAAACTGGGTTTGGTCGGTAAACGATTAAATTATAACCTCCATTTATAATTAATAGACATTTATAGGAAGGGTAAAAGTTACTGAAATTGTATTAATTACTAATCGAAGTAATTAATTTTTTTTTCCAAATACAATCCACCACCAAGTGAGAATCGAAACCGCTATTATATGAAGTAAGAAGTTAATTGTTTTTCGCATACACACGCACACACACACACACACACACACACACCTGTGCCGTTGATGTTTTTCCTTTAATATCTCGGGGAGGTAATGACCCAATACCTTCCTCCCTAAAAACAACACCTTACATGTCCATTACACACCTCGGAAAATGCATCATGCCAGTTTACTTCCTACATATTTGGATAAAAAAAAAAAAAAAAAAAAAAAATTGTGTTGAAATATTAAAAACATATTTTTATTTTAATTAATATCCAAAAAAAAAAAAAATCCTTTATTTATTTACATCAGACATTTTGGCCATTTAGCCATTCCCAAACTAGAAAAACATCAAGTACCTATTTTTTTTTTTTTTTTTTTTTTTTTTTTTTTTTTTTTTTTTTTTTTTTTTTTACGGCGCATCTACATCTTGGCCATTAGCGCCATCAAGTACCTATTATTAAAAAAATAAAAACTGCCTTATTTTTCATATACATCAGTTCACAAACCTTTGCCCAAAATTAATATAATATAACTTAAATTAGTTTTCTTAAAAATTTAGGTTTTGTCATCGTGACATTAACCGCAATCAGCTATGATTCTTAAAATTATTTATATAAAGTGTGTATTGCGAGTAGATGATAATACTCAATGGGAAAAAGAAATGATAAAGTAATGTAATATCTTGTTTATTTTTATGATCTTATCAGAAATAAATGAAAATTATTCTCGATAAAATTGACCTTTAACCATTGAAGTAAGTTTTACAATAAAGTTGAGTAAAAATAATAATAATATGACTTCGAAAACTTTAAAAGTTGCTGAAACTGGGATTCTCCTTGGAAAAATCGCGCAACCTAGATTTCGTTTTTACTTAGATGGTTAAGTTTAAGTCATGTTATGATCTTCGGAGAAGGTATAACGAAATGTCTCAATCAACAGAATCCAGGAAGATGGATTGGGATTTTCGGCCCTGTGCTTTGGTCAAACCGAAGACAATCGCAAGCTTTAACCCTGTATCGATATGAGATTGAATAAAAAGGGGTAAGATTAAATATTTGAAACAAAAAAAATCATTTAGAGCCTCCTGCTGAAATTCAGGAAATAAACATGCTTTAGGTCCACCAGATAAATTTATGTAATGTGCTGTATAACATAGTCTTAATTTTTGTACATGGCCACAGCGCATGCGCGAAAGCCAGTGGTTTCTTACATGGACAACGCGCATGTGCGAACGCCAGCGGACACTTATTTGTAACGGTTTTTTTTTTCTAGTATAGTCATCGCTAAAGCATATTTATGCTAAAAACACTTTATTTGACGGTATTCTAGATAGATAGACTCTTTAAAAGATCGGCCCTTGGAGATCGATTCAAAAAATCGATATACAAATATTGAAAAAAAAAAAACTATATTCAAAAAATCGATATATCCTGTTAAAAAGATCGATTCAGATCGCCCATTTCTTGTTTAAATATTTTTCTCAATTTTCTCTAGTCTCTCCAAACACTCTTAGCACATTTCATTATATAAAAATATTTGTCTATATCTATGCAAGTTTACTAATCTTTCTAAATTTATATTATTTAATTCATTAACTAAACAATTATTTACAACGTCTTCAACTTTTTTCATAAACATAACAAAGAATTTAAACACATTTAAATGCACTATTCAACAAAATTTGTTTTTATAATTTCTTCAACATAAATCATGGGCGTTTATAAGGGGGGGGGGCTGAGGGGGCTGCAGCCCCCCGAAATTTTGATTCGATGGTTAAGATGTGTGATAAAACGCTTAGAAATACATTAATAAGATCAGTTTGTTCATGAAAAATATTTTACTTAGGCGTAATAGCGTTTTAGTGGCCTAAAACTATTCCAAGGTCTAAATTGTTGTTACATACCCCGGAAAAGGTCTCAGCCCCCCCCCCCCGAAATTATTTCCTATATACGCCGATGAAAGTTACCTTAATAAAATACAAACTATATATTTTGTGTTTCAATTCAATTTAAAGTCTGCAAACGTGAATAACTTACACTAAATAACGCCAGTGTATTATGTATTTTCCCACGGATAAGTTAATCCCTATAAAAAACAAAAAAAAAAAATACTAAAAAAATCAGGCAATCACTAAAAGGGCTTTGGGACTAATGTGAATGTAAATATTTCCGAATATCCCAGTTGCTGCTTTAACACTTTCCGGGCCGCCCTAAATTCCCTAAGTGCTCTGCACACATGAGTGCTTCTCACATTTACTCAATATCTCTCTCTCTCTCTCTCTCTTGCTCTGTATTTCACATTTTACACAAGCCAAACAACATTTAACACGTTTTGATTTACAAGTTTTAAATGTTTTATTTTATGATTGTTTCTATACATTGATCTTTCACTCAGTGGCTCTTACTTCACTCCATTTGGGTACATAGCCTTCAAAGTAGACATGCGCGCCGAGGCTGAATTTTCAGGCGGCGAACACACGGCAAATTGAGCCATTTAGCGCGACAAAAGTATTTTGTGTTTTTATTTTAATGTTTTTACTTTTTATGTTTTTGAATGATTTGTTTAATAAGCCTGAATACATTATTTTTTACATTGTTTTCAACTATTAAGAGTGTTTAGAATCGGTTAGTAATAAAATAAAACGCAGAATTATGGAAAACTTATAGAAAATTCATGATCTTCGGCAACTGGATTTCTTTTTGTAACCATTTTGCATGTTTTTTTTTAAGAATCTTTCTTCCATATAATTACAATCTTTCCATTTGGTCGTTATCTTAGTTACAAAGACTTTCATTATATATTTTATTTGTTCTTCGTATATTTGTGAGTTAAATATTTTATATTTATTCACAATATAAGTACACAATTTTTGATTGCACGTGAGAGCTGAAACTTTGAATAAACTTTCATTTTTCATCACAAAAAACATTTATTTTCTTGTTATATATAAAACGGGTTCTTCAGCAGCTATCTGACTACCTAAACAACATTTAAATTTACATCAAAAGGGGGAAGAAGGGGGAGCTAAAACTGTCAAGACAGTAAAAAAGAAGCTTAAGGCTTTTTGAAAAAAAAAATATTTGGAACTGGAACTTTGTGGAACTTTTTTTGAAACCTTACTCAAACTTAAGTAATCAACAAAATATGTAAAATTTAGTAATCATTTCATTAATACTTTTTTTTCTTTGATATGCCTTTGTTTTATGACAAATATATTATATATTTATAAAGAGCATACCACTAGGTAATATATATACCATTGTGAAAAGAATTTATGAAATTTGCACACAATTTTTAAAACACACCTAACTAAGACCGTAGTTGGAACAAGATTAGACAGTGGAAGTGGAAGAGACTAGCAATGGTTGCCTTCCTTATTGTCTTAGACAGTTCTGGATTAAACTAGATAAAAAACTCGTTCGGTTTTCAATGAATAGAAGACTCTAGCACGTGTTGACTCGTAAAATGACTTGTTACGATGACACCACATTTTCGACTTTTGTCGCCCTAAAGTAGGTGTTTTGCCCAGTGTGCGGCGGCGCGCTGGACTAAAATGGTAGATCACCGAAGTTAAGCAACGTCGGGCGTGGTCAGAACCTGAATGGGTGACCGACCACGTGCTGTTGGCACTATAGAAAAAGGCGGCAATCTGTAGACAGCCCGGGGTTAATAGCCCTAATGTTGATACGCCGTTAAACACACACACAAACAAAAAAAAATACCGTTTTAAGGTAAAAAAAAATTAAACCGTTTTAAGGCGATATCTGTAACAGTTTTTGAGATAAGTGGAACAAATGTTTATGTAACTCATTTTCGGTTTGGGTACATGAAATCGTGGGATTCCATTGAAATATGTTCTACGTGTTTGTAATTCATCTAAAATAAGATGTTGATTACATTTGGAGTTAAGGAAGTATTGGAAAAAAAAAATTAATAGTGGACAAGAAAAATTTTGTGGTCTCCGTATTTTGTAGTAAATATCTTTAAATAGGTTGGAATGTCGTGGCAAGGGGAAGGTTCTCATTCGAAAGCTTACTAATGTCTCTACATAAATAGTTATCAAGTAATTTTTGATGGGGTGTTGTTAATCGGAGAAATAAGGGCTTAAAACTTCTAAAGCGTTTGCTTTGTTATTTTGAACGGGTGTTTGTGTTTGTTTAACTCGCTTGTTTTAAGTTGTAATTAACAGAAAAATTAGGGTCTCCCCGTGGTCTAGTGGCTATCGCCTTAGATACACAAGCGGGAAATGGTGGGTTCGATCCCCATCGGCTGCAGGAATTTTCTCATCCCACGGCTCGTTGTTAAAATTCCTTTCTGCACCCTGGATGTCGGCGCTAATAGCCTAGACGTCGAAGCGCTGTAAAAAAAAAAAAAAAAAAAAAAATTAGTCTATTAGTAAAAGAAGGCAAGAAAATGAGAAACTTATTGATAATAGTGTTTTCACGGGTCGAACGTTGTGTTGGCGGGGTGTCCTAGGATACTGTCAGTTTCCTGTTGTGGCACCTTAAACTTCCTTCTGTTTGAGATTTTATTTTATATTTTCAAAGAAAGATCATACCCTATCCATAAACTGCATTTATTCCTTTACTAATAGCACTAGGGATATGAGCGAAACCGCGCTAAGATGACGCAGTTCCTGCGAGTCGGACGTATTTTTAATTTTATATCGTCGAGTATGTTTATATAAAATTCTTTTTCGATACAAGCTTTGCCATTTTCCAATCAACGATCACAACACCTAAGCGTTTAATCGATCAGAAGGTAAGCTCAAAATGGCGCCGGCCGGTCACCATGCAGTACACTCGCAGATTTCCTACCCTCAATCGGCGCGCCGACTGAACAGGCTCATTGGCGACGGCGCCGCTAAAACCCGGCGTGGCGTAGCGGCGCCGGCGCGGCGCGCATGTCTACTTCAAAGATTGCAGCGAGTGTGTGAGAACCGCAATATGCTTTGTTCAACATGGATGCTTTTGATATGCAATCTGTAATTCTAATACCTTCTATCGAGGAATCATAGATTACAATACTGCAGTTAAACATAAATATTGGTTATTGGTTTTGGAGTATTTAGGCATTGGATACTGATAGAGGTCTCTCAGACCCGGTGGCATCACTATCGTTAGGGTTTTCTAGTCGGAGAGCTGGTAACGCACTTTTCATGTAGTGTTTTATGAACAAAAGGTACTGCGCATAGGAGAAAGTAATAAAAAAATATGTTGCAATTTTTTTTTTAAATTATTTTTATTGAAGACGGCGGATTAGGCTTTTGTTTACATGTTAACCCCCATATAAGTGTCTCCCCTTTTTTTAAATTATTTTCAATTACGTATATTAGCCAACGGCCATAGCCACGTTGAATGCACCGGTTCCCGTAGATCACCGAAGTTAAGCAACGTCGGGCGTGGTCAGAACCTGAATGGGTGACCGACCACGTGCTGTTGGCACTATAGAAAAAGGCGGCAACCTGTAGACAGCCCGGCGTTAATAGCCCTAATGTAGATACGCCGTTAAACACACACACACACACACACACACACACACACACACACAAAAAAAAATACTTATATTGAAGGCGGTGTAAAAATCTTAGCGGGAACAAAAAACTTCATAAAATATTAAAAAAAAAAACTTTAGGCTTTTTTTTCACATGTTAACCTCTTCAAAAGTGTATCCCCTTTTGTAATTACTTTCAATTATATTTATTGAAGACAGTTTATAAATCGCAGCGTTAACAAAACACTTCATTTAATATAATGCAAACAACAACTTTGGGCTTCTTTTTAAGATGTTACTCCAAAAGTGTCTGCCATATTAATTGTTCATTGTAAAATTGCCTTAATTTTCACTAAAAATTGTTGTCTTCTGAATTAAACACTATTTTTGGGCAATATTTTTGTACACTTTTCCCCTATGCGGAGTAACTTGTGTTCCACGGTAAGTCTAGCCAAAACATACTTACCTTCTTGTCTACCCAACAGGTACATCATAGCAAAATTTCAAGGTGCATAAAACACTTCATGAACCGTGCGGTTACCGGCTCTCCAACTATCATTAACTTAATTTCAATTACATTTGGTCCAATAAAACTGTATTGTAGCTTGATTCTGAATAAAAGCGGAACTTGTCTCTGTTCTCTACAGGGTGTAAGGAAAATGGAGGGGAACAAGCAGCCATTATTACAGGAGGGATTTCTCCATTTCTACCATATATCACCTAATATATTCGTTCTCCTTTTTACTTCTACAATTCCCACCATACATTATGTCGTTTGTATTACCCAAATTATACCAGATTTTAGGAAACATTCTCTCCCATAAGCTTTCTTACAGTATAATTTACATGCGACTTCAGACTATTTAGGATAAATGACCCGATAGTTGACACTGCTCCATAAGTTTGTATTAACCAAATTATACCAGATTTCAGAAAACATTCTCTCCTATAAGCTTTCTTACAGTATAATTTACATGCGACTTCAGACTATTTAGGATAAATGACCCGATAGTTGACACTGCTCCATAAGTTTGTATTAACCAAATTATACCAGATTTCAGAAAACATTCTCTCCTATAAGCTTTCTTACAGTATAATTTACATGCGACTTCAGACTATTTAGGATAAATGACCCGATAGTTGACAGTGCTCCATAAGTTTGTATTAACCAAATTATACCAGATTTCAGAAAACATTCTCTCCTATAAGCTTTCGTACAGTATAATTTACATGCGACTTCAGACTATTTAGGATAAATGGCCCGATAGTTGACACTGCTCCATAATTTTGTATTAACCAAATTATACCAGATTTCAGAAAACATTCTCTCCTATAAGCTTTCTTACAGTATAATTTACATGCGACTTCAGACTATTTAGGATAAATGACCCGATAGTTGACACTGCTCCATAATTTTGTATTAACCAAATTATACCAGATTTCAGAAAACATTCTCTCCTATAAGCTTTCTTACAGTATAATTTACATGCGACTTCAGACTATTTAGGATAAATGACCCGATAGTTGACACTGCTCCATAATTTTGTATTAACCAAATTATACCAGATTTCAGAAAACATTCTCTCCTATAAGCTTTCTTACACTATAATTTACATGCGACTTCAGACTATTTAGGATAAATGACCCGATAGTTGACACTGCTCCATAAGTTTGTATTAACCAAATTATACCAGATTTTAGAAAACATTCTCTCCTATGAGCTTTCTTACAGTATAATTTACATGCGACTTCAGAGTATTTAATGTTTTTTGTTGTTTTGTTTTTTTTTACAAATATGCCCTGGAGCGCTTTGGATGCATCTTCAGTACACTTAGGCGAAAAAAATCCATCATGAAGAAGTGCATTTTTACATTAAACATCGCAGGCGATTCATCTATTATTGCGTTAAAAATTAATTTTGTTCGAAAGTTAAAATAACAATTGTAAAAAACATAAATTTTTTACACTCCGCCGATTTGATAATGTATTTTCCCGTTAGAATTAGTTATTCTGTGAGTGGAAAAAAATAAAATTAAACATAACTCATGGGTGCATTTTTGTTTTGATATGCAAACAAAAATATAAGAATGGAAATTTACAGCTTTAAAATTAAGGTATCGTTTGCAAATTGAATTGAAACAACCCTTTCATAAATTAAATGTATGAAATACTCCCATAAAAAAAAAAAAAAAAAAAAAAATCTTACTAATTATCATGGAGCCTGTTCTCGCCTTAAAGCTCAAATTTAAAATTTTTACAAAAATATTTAAAATTTGCTAGTTAAACTCGCGACATAAAACGTAGGCTATAATTAAAAAAAACCACTGGAATGAACTAAAGGTATGAATGCTTGAGCAATTTGAAACGACAAACGTGTTACTATACAGCGATGGTTATGGACAGTCTTTTATTGACATTGTACAATTTACCTGGACTCTTCGATGCAATAAAAAAAATACCACAAAAAGGAAAGAACAAAGTGGATAATTTCTGTTTTTTTGCAGCACTAAGAAATTGTTTAGAATGTAAAATTTTTTTTGATTCCACAGATGTGCGTTATACGCGCTTAAACGAGGGGTAAATTAACTAGTAAAAGAATAATGAAATGAAAACGAATGAAATGAAAAAAAAAAATATATCAAACGTGATAAACATTGTTTGATCATGGGCATATATAAGGGGGGCTGCAGCCCCCCCAAATCGGTAAAAATATGCCATAAAACTGGGTGTAATAGGGTTTTAATTAGCTAACTATTCCAAGTTCTGGATTGTCAGTATTCCATACCCCCTAAATGCTCTCAGCCCCCCCCCTCAGAAAAATTCGAAATTCTCCCAGCCCCCCCCCCGCCCCGAAATTATTTTCTGTATACGTCCATGTGTTTGATCAAAGTGTATAGATGAGTTTCGTTCTACGAATCCCATGAAAACTATTGACGGCTTGAAATACCACCACAGGAATCAATATAATTGAATGTATATATATATATATATATATATATATATATATATATATACATATATATATATATATATATATATATATATATATATATATATATATATAAATCACCTGTCCGTTTGTCCATCTGTTTGTTCCTTATACAAATCCACACCGTTTGACCAATTTGTACCAAACTTGGCACTCATGTACTTCTTGATACGGAAAATCTCCTAGGCTAGCTCAAATTCTTCTAGGCCTTAATTGTAATGCATGTGAGCAAATCACCTTGCCGTTGTGAAGCTCCATGAACAAATAAATAAATAATTGTAATGCAGGGAGCATTGGAAGATGGAACCTGCAGAACCTAAATAAACTCCCACAGTATAGGGATAATATATCGTGGAAAAAAAAAAAAAGCCATTCAATTTGTTCCTCATATAAATCCACAGATTTTGGGCGATTTTGAACAAACTTGCACACAGGTAGGTCTTGATACGGGGACTGCCATAGGCTAGGTGAAAATAATCTACCAGCTGTATGTTTGTTCCTTACAACTATATAATATAAAGTTGGTGTAGCATGGCACACTGGGTAACAGCTAGTAATTAATAATAATACGAATCAATCAAACAACATATATTGATATTGAATACAAGTAAAATGCAGGTGAATAAATAAATTCTGTATAAGAATAAGATGTATTTTATTGAGGTATAGAATGGAGTGTATAAAAGTGAGGGGAAATATCAAGAATGGTCGAGAGTTGACAGGTGATAAGGAGCTGTAGATAGCTAGCAGTAGATAAGCTGACAGGAGAGCGAAAAGGCGGCAAAAGCTGCGCGGGAGATGCTGAGCAATGGCGGCCGGCTTAGACACATGTAGATCCACAATACAGATATTAACTTTTATACTAGGAAATTCAGTCCATTTCCTCTTTCATCAATATTATTTTTGGAAAATTCTCTTTCTTGCTTCAAATAAGGAAAATATTATAAATAATAACAAATCATTTGAAAACGCAGTTATCATCGGTGTGTATCAGGGGGTGACTCAAAATTAAATATAATAAAATGAATTAATTAAATTAAAATAAATTATTTTATATTATATACACAACGCTAATAAGACACATAGGTACTTACTTAAGCAGCAGAAACATGGACGATTACTAGCACCGTGGCAATTTCGTTAAGGGTCTTCGAGAGGAAGATCCTGAGAAAAATATTTGGCGCCCGTTGTGATGCAACAACCCAAGCATGGAGGGTTAGAACCAATAAGGAGTTATACGACTTATTCAGCCATAGCGAAATTGTAAGATTCATAAAATCACGGAGGATCGAATGGCTGGGGCATGTGCTTAGAAAACCAGATGAGGGAATACCAAAAACGATGCTCCAAGGGAGAATTTATGTTGTCAGAGGAAGAGGAAGGCCGAGAAAAAGATGGTTTGAGGACGTGGAAGAAGACCTCAGGCGCTTGAGTGTTTCTAACTGGAAGGAAAAGGCCAAGGACAGAGACATCTGGAGAGCTATTGTTCAAGAAGCCAAGGCCCACCTCGGGCTGTAGAGCTAAGGAAGAAGAAGAGAAAATAAATTATTCCAGAATTTTTATTTTTTATTTTGGGGGAGGGGGGAGGTAGGTAATAGCGTTTTGGTTGATTAACAAGTCTAAATCCTAGGTTGTTAGCTTTGAACGGCGATTCGATTGTAGGGATGGCTCTGAGCGAGATGAGAAGTCCTCAAGTGTCATGGGCATATATAGAAAAAAATTTCGGAAGGGGCTGGGAGAATTTCAGGGGGGCCTGAGAATATTTGGGGTGTATAAAATACTAACAATCTAGAACTTGGAATATTTAGCCAATAAAAACTATTTTTGTCTGAACTAAGTGATCTTATTTAGTTTTAAGGTTTTTATGATAAATGTTTACCGATTCCAGGAGGGGGGGGGGTTATACGCCCATGGACTGTGTGTGTATAGAATAATGAATAAAACTATTCAGTGTAATACAAATTGTAGCATAAAGGTTTTACAAACAACGGAAATGGAACAAAAATGACAAATTATTCATTATTAAAAAATAAAATGTTATAATTTCATTTTGCCGCTTTGGTAAGAACATTTCGTGTAAAAAAAGGACCTCAAAACTCATAATTTTACAATAAAATATTTAAAAATTTTCCGGACCTCACTCCATCTTGGGGGGTGTTTCATATCCCCTTCCATACCCGTCTCTACCGAAATTATATCCCATAAATACTCCAGTTGTGGACATACTTTTGAATGCTATCGAACATCGAAACTGAAGCAGAATTTTGAAAATAGTTGTCCATTGTCGGAATTCAACTCTGGAGTTCCACAAAACCTTCCAACTCCTACAAAATCCAATCCATGCAGTCTACAATTCTCCGGAAAATAACGGATGCTCCGTTTTATGTCTCCAATTTGACCCTCCATAATGACCTTAAAATCCCTTTTATCCAACCTTTAGCCAAATCCCTCTACCACTAATTCCATTCGAACCTACACGGCCATCCTAACTCCTTAATAAACTCTCTATCCTCACAGCACATTCCTCACAACCCCATTCGGCGACTGAAACGCAAGTGGCCAAGAGATCAACTCTAAAAAGTGTATCTGTGAAAAAAAAAAAAAAAAAAAAAAAAAAAATCTGTCGAGTGGGTACTACAACTGTGCAGCTTCCCACCTCATGAACATTCATGTCATATAATCTTGCAATAATTTACTAGAAATGTATCTTATACATTGTTGTAAATTCCAAATAAATAAATAAAACGTTGTCCATTGCAAGTAGGATGAATAATTTTTGATTACCTTGAATAGTAACATTTTTGTCGATAATCATAAACATTTACGGAATCTTCGTTTTCCCCCTTAAATAACAAGATAACGATCAAGAAATCTCGATGAAATAAGAGACTAATTAAAAATTTTTGAATTCCTATCGACAAAAAACAGAACGTAAAATCATAATTTTTAATCGTTTAATATAGTGATAATTGTCATGGTATAGCGTTTGGTGTGTTGAGTTTTTTTTGAATTAACAACCTTAAGGGGGGTCTCCCGTGGTCTAGTGGCTAGCGCGCTAGATTCATAAGCGGGAGATGGTGGGTTCGATCCCCACCGGCGCCAGAAATTTTCTCATCTCAGGGCTCGCTGAGAAAGTTCCTGGCTGCACCCTGGACGTCGGCGCTAATGGCCAAGATTTATGTCGATGCGTAAAGGTTATGAACACCTGATTTTTTTTGGTGTTGCCTATGTTTCTTTAATAATGATAATGTAAGCCTGATGTTTGCGCAATTCGTATGAATGTTTTCTCAAACTTTATCTTTTATTTCCTAACTAATTATTTATACTATCATTTTTTTATTTGTATTTTTTGTTTCTTAGTTGTTTTCTACTAAATTTTACTCATTTTGTTTTTTTGAGTGTTTTTATTTTTGTTATACTTTATATATTTTTATATAAATGGAATTTGTATCTACTATTTTCCAGTCGTTACCCAACGCAATGCTGATATTTGCAAAGATTTTCATGGTACATGGGATCATCCTGTGAGTTTGTTTATTGAGTGTATGGGCGTATATAGGGGGGGGGGCTGAGGGGGCTGCACCCCCCCCCCCCGAAATTTTCATTTGATGGTACATAAAAACCTTAAAAATAAATTAAATAAGATCACTTAGTTAATAAAAAATAGTTTATTTTAGGCGTAGTGGCGTTTTAGTTGCCTAAAACTATTCCAAGTTCTAAATTTTTCGTATTCCATACTCCGGAAATGGCCTCAGCCCCCCCCCCCCCGAAATGTTCCCAGCCTCTTCAGAAATTATTTCCTACATACGCCCATGATTGAGAGATGCGCCCATTGAAAGAAGTCCCTACATTACCTAGGACATTTAGATGGATTTGTAACCGGAACCAGTTTGATTATGTTGGTATTAAAAAGTAACTGACTAAAAACCATTTTTAAACATAAACACCGTCCAAGATAAAAAGTCGGGCAAAAAAGTAAAAAAGTCCGTCACGCAGGAGCTGCATAACTAAGCACTTTCCTCAGAATTTGGGTAGTGTAGACTGCTTTCCAGAACAATTTGCTTAAAATATCCTACATAAATAAAATAAAAACATGAATAGTTCTCTTTTAATTTTGTAATGAGTAACTGATCAATTATTAATTTGCTTCCAGAGTTATGTTTACACATGGTACCTACTACACTACGTAATAAATACAAAAAACCTCATATTATCGTATTTTGATCTAACGCAGGAACAGGATACAGTCACTCTAGTGGTAGAAAGCGCTCCTTGTGGCGGCTTTGTGAACCTACGTCTGGCGGGCTTTTCTATTGAAATATATTACAAATTAAACCCCCGCTTTCCGATTGACCGATTCAACTCATTTTTACAACACATCTTTCTCATGTGTTACCCACGACGTATACCGCGTTTTGTTACAATACAGCAGAAATTACGACCGGTATGAGTATATTAGGAATTTGGGTCCGGAGTAAACCCCCCCTTCTAATGAACCGATTTAGTTTATTTTTACAACACATATTTACCTGTAGATTACCACTACGAATACCGAGTTTCGTCGAAATATACCAAAAATCACGGCTGGTAGTGGCGAATTGGTATTGTGGGTCCGGAGTAACCCCCCCCCCTCCTAATGAACCGATTAAGTTTATTTTTACAACACATATTTACCTGTGGATTAGCACTACGAATACCGAGTTTCGTCGAAATATACCAAAAATCACGGCTGGTAGTGGCGAATTGGTATTGTGGGTCCGGAGTAAACCCCCCCTTCTAATGAACCGATTTAGTTCATTTTTATATCTCACTTTTCTCTCTATATTACCACTAAGAATACCAAGTTTCGTTGAAATATAACAAATATTACGGCTGACATAGTCAAATTAGTGTTTTGGGTCTGGGGTAAACCCCCCCCTTTCGGTGGACCGATTTTGGTGGTTAACGAACTCGTTAAATCGTTTGCTAATTGAATGCTATATACCAAGTTTCGTGACGAAAAAACAAAAACTCTGGCCGCTATCGTGTTAACAGACACACATATATATATATATATATATATATATGTATATATATATATATATATATATATATATATATATATATAAATTTTAACGGGGGTCATTTTCGGTGTCTACTAGGTAGGATCGATAAAGATTTGAAGAAATTTTTCAAAAATTCCGTCATGAGTCCAACCTCAATAGCTACTTTCCTTCGGAGGAAAGTGCTAAAAATTAAGTACGATCCGACACATTCAAATATAGGTCAACCTTTAAACTTCCGACATTTAAGAATAACAAAATTAATAATATTATTGTTGTTTAATATTGTTAATTTGGAATTAAATTAACCCCCCCCCCCCTCTGGAAGCCCAGAGATATCTTTCACGCTAATTAGTTTAATTAAATAAATTTAACATGTAAAGCAAATATTGTAACATGTCCAGATGTTTTGACACTTTCTCATTGACAGATAACAGAGATTACAGGCTTACCTGTCAAGTGTCAGCTGTAATTGACATATGATACTCCAATTATATAACATCCTCATTAAACATTATAAATATTTAAGATTTAGTTTACCATAATAATGAATGGAATAAATTTACTACAATGACATTTTATTACCTGCTTAATGATTTTTTATTTTATTTTAACAATTTTTGTTCATGGATATTTTTTTAAAATATTTTTACGCTACTATGCTCTTCTTAATATTTATTTAGCATGTATATTGATTTTGATTTTTATTGCTTGATTAGGGCATAAATTACTCAGGCCGTTTCCTGTTAAATTCTTAAGGAAAACTCTATTACAAAACTTTTTCTCACCTACTTAACTTGTTTTACAGAAATATATGTAATTTTCGTTATGAATGCACAAAAAAAAAAAAAAAAAAAAAAAAAAAGCATTAAAATAATAAATTTAAAGCACTAATTTTCTGACTGAAATTGCCTTATCAAACATTGTATAAGAATAGCTTTTATAGGGATTAAGTCATTTTTTGGAATGGTTACCTTACGCTTACTACGATTTTGTAACCCTTTTCCAGCTATTTAAGAAAATATACGAAAATTCCAAAAGTGATCATGGGTTATTTTTATAAAATATTTTGTCTAATACTTCCAAAACTGATCTGAATTGTATGTATGTATCAGAGTTGTAATGTAATGATTACTTTGAGTAACGATTACTTTTCAAATTACTTTCCTGTTTTAATGGGAATTCGCCTTGGGCACACACTAGACATTGTCGAAAATCGAAATCCAGGCTTTTTCACTAAAAATTACATCAAAAGTAATTGCCATTCCCATTCCCATTACTGTAATGGGAATGGGAATTGCAATTACATATTCCTATTAAAAGTAATGGATACTGATTTCTTGATTCCCATTACATTTTAATGGAAAAAAGTAATTGACATTCCCATTCCCATTACTGTAATGGGAATGGGACTTGCCATTACATTTTGCAATTACAAGTAATGGGTACTGTTTTTTTTAGATTCCCATTACTTGTAATGGAAAAAAGTAATTGCAATTTCCATTACAATTACAGGAATTGGAATGGAGTAATGGGAATGGCCATTACATGTCTGTAATTGGATTACATTTCATTAGATAGTCCGGGTTAAAAAAATTGTATTTTTCAAGGGAATGGGAGCTTTTATGCAGTTTAATATACATTTTTTTTTTTTTTTTTTTTTTTTTTTTTTTTTTTTTTTTTTACATCTACGAGCTGTCTGTCTTTGTGTTTGTTCTTTATACAAATTCTCACCGTTTGACCGATTTTGACGAAACTTGGAACACAGATAGGTCTTGACCCGGCGAGTCTCGTTGACTAGGTCAAAAACACCTACCAGCTGTCTGTCTGTATGTTTGTTCCATATATAAATTCACACCGTTGGACCGATTTTGACGAAACTTTGAACCCAGATAGGTCTTGGCCCGGGGAGTCTCGTACACTAGGTCAAAAACACCTACCAGCTGTCTGTCTGTATGTTTGTTCCTTATATAAATACACACCGTTTGACCGATTTTGACGAAACTTGGAACACAGATAGGTCTTGGCTCGGGGAGTCTCGTAGGTTAGGTCAAAAAATCTACCAGCTCTCTGTCTGTATGTTTGTTCCTTAAACAAATTCTCACCGTTTGACCGATTTTGACGAAACTTGGAACACAGATAGGTCTTGGCCCGGGGAGTCCCGTAGGTTAGGTGAAAAACATCTACCAGCTCTCTGTCTGTATGTTTGTTCCTTATACAATTTCACACCGTTTGACCGATTTTGACGAAACTTGGAACACTGGTAGGTCTTGACCCGGGGAGTCTCGTAGGCTAGGTCAAAAACATCTACCAGCTGTCTGTCTGTATGTTTGTTCTTTATACAAATTCACACCGCTTGGCTACGTTCATGGTGAGGAGCGCTGCCCCGATGTATTCTACATCGATGGAGGGTGTTCATGCTGACTCACCGTCGATGTTCTCCCCTCTCCTTTTTAAAGGCTATCTAGTTTCTTCAGTTGTGCACGAGCAGTTAATAAGCCAGGATGTTATGAGCAACAACGACAGTGACAGTGTTGTTTCGGCTTTAAGAAAGTGGTGGGAGTTTAGTTCTCCGCCAAATCGTAAATACAGTGTTCACCCAGTAAACATGGTTTCTTTTAGGAATCATTTTTATCTTAATCATGACGTTTAAATGTAACATTATTTATTGGCAGCACTCATGAAGATGGAAGACTAGTCCGAAACGTCGAAATTGTGTAATAAAAGTATGTGTTGAAATTTGAGGATTTATTCCTAACCTTGGATTGTATTAACTGCTTCAATCTCTGGAAAAATACTATTGTTGTTTCTTGAGATATACGTTATATAATATTGCTGAGGTAATAGATAATTTTATATTGTAATAATGTGTCCAACTACAAACAGTAATTGTTGAAAAAGTATTATTAGTTAAAAATATAACCTTCCACCCCACGTTGTGTGGCAATTCTTCTCCACTCTTTCGCCAGGACATGCCTATTGTGATGGTTTTTGTCCCGTTTATCCCAGACGGAATTTGCTGAACATATTAATTCAATTAATTTGTCTTTCAACTCGACAACGACAAAAAAAAATTACAATATAGACATACAAATGTTTCACATTATAACTTTTGAATACCAATGTATTCAATAATACATTCATAAATTATAAATTTTTGCTCATTGACGATCAGATAATATTACGAAGGGTATTGAAAGTGGTTTTAGGAAGGATATAGAAGGTAGTATTGGGAAGGGTACAGAAGGTAGTAATAAAAAGGGCATTAAAAGAGGTATTAGGATGGTTATATAAGGTGATATTAAGAAGAATATAGAAGGTCTTATTAGGAAGGATATTGATGTTGGTTTTAGGAAGGATATAGAAGGTAGTATTAGGACGGGTATAGAAGGTAGTAATAGGAAGGGCATTAAAAGAGGTATTAGGATGGTTATATAAGGTGATATTAAGAAGAATATAGAAGGTCTTATTAGGAAGGATATTGAAGTTGGTTTTAGGAAGGATATAGAAGGTGGTATTAGTAAGGATTTATAAGGTGGAATTAGGAAGGGATACCTTCAATATCTTTCCTAATATTACCTACAATGCCCTTCATAATATTACATTCTATATCAATTCTACAATAACACCTTTAGGACGGAGGAGCAATAATAA
Organism: Gonocerus acuteangulatus; assembly: GCA_946811695.1. Taxonomy (NCBI): domain Eukaryota; kingdom Metazoa; phylum Arthropoda; class Insecta; order Hemiptera; family Coreidae; genus Gonocerus; species Gonocerus acuteangulatus. The sequence continues at coordinate 13,732,583 of OX328126.1, forward strand.
GAATGAAGTACTGCTTGTTTATGGTGAGGAGGTATTTGCATTGTCAAACTACATTGCATGGGAAACGTCTCGTATTCACCACATTTCAAAGAATATTTATCCAAAAATAATATAAACCAACGGTCGATAAAAGCTACAAAGTTACAGATTTTCGTTCAATCGTGGTATGTGTTCTGGAATTTTATGTGCAAAAAAGTTTAAAAAATCTAATAACGCAAATCTGTAGCTGTTCGGGTTCACAGTTTCGAACCCGTGCACTCCCCCGATGAAGACCTACCCATGTGCCACTTTTGTTAAAAATCGGTCTAACGGTTTGGAATTGTATAAAGAATAAACGTACAGACAGACAGCTGGTAGACGTTTTTGACCAAGCCTACGATACTCTCTGGATCAAGATGTAACTGTGTGTCAAGTTTGGTCAAAATCAGTGAAACGGTGTGAATTTGTATAAGGAACAAATATACAGACAGAGAGCTGGTAGATGTTTTTGACCTAGCCTACGAGACTCCCCGGGTCAAGATCTATCTGTGTGCCAAGTTTGGTCGAAATAAGTCAAACGGTGTGAATTTGTATAAGGAACAAACATACAGACAGACAGCTGGTAGATGTTTTTGACCTAGCCTACGTGACTCCCCGGGTCAAGAGCTATCTGTGTTCCAAGTTTCTTCAAAATCGGTCAAACGGTGTGAATTTGTATAAAGAACAAACATACAGACAGACAGCTATTAGATTTTTTTGACCTAGCCTACGAGACTCCCCGGGTCAAGACCTATCTGTGTTCCAAGTTTCGTCAAAATCGGTCAAACGGTGTGAATTTGTGTAAAGAACAAACATACAGACAGACAGCTGGTAGGTGTTTTGACCTAGTGTACGAGACTCCCTGGGCCAAGACCTATTTGGGTTCCAAGTTTCGTCAAAATCGGTCAAACGGTGAGAATTTGTATAAAGAACAAACACACAGACAGACAGCTGGCAGATGTAAAAAAAAAAAAAAAAAAAATGTATATTAAACTGCATAAAAGCTCCCATTCCCTTGAAAAATACAATTTTTCTAACCCGGACTATCTAATGAAAAGTAATCCAATTACAGACATGTAATGGCCATTCCCATTACTCCATTCAAATTTCTGTAATTGTAATGGAAATTGCAATTACTTTTTTCCATTACAAGTAATGGGAATCTAAAAAAACAGTACCCAATACTTGTAATTGCAAAATGTAATGGCAAGTCCCATTCCCATTACAGTAATGGGAATGGGAATGGCAATTACTTTTTTTCAAAAGGAATGGGAATTTTTAATGGGAATGGGGATTACACTTTTAACAACTCTGGTATGTATGTATATCTGCTATATATTTGTCAAATACCACTCACTCAGTCACTGACCTATCATCGCTCAGCCCAAACCACTTGACAGAAAAATTTGAAATTTTGCATGGACACTTCCTTAAATACTAACTAAAAATGTTTTTTTTTATATTCAAATTTTTAAGTATTTTTACAGGGGTTTGAATTTTTAGTTGGTTAAAGCAGGCAAGGCTAGGCACTGCCTAGGCATGCCTAACCATGCCTGCCTAGTAGGCAGCATACGTTGCTAGGACGTTAAGAGGTCGGATGTTACCGTACTGCATATATTCTATAATTTTATTTTTTTTTGTGGTTCATTTCAACAATGAAGTCAAACATTGAATTACTCAAAAGAAACTGTGATTTTGTCCCTCTTAGAGTTTACCCTATACCTATAACCCTGCACAGCCTCCTCACCCATCAGCATCCACTGTGAGAACACTTCTTAGTAATGCTCGCAAATATAATAGGTGTTTCCAAATGACATCTTGGAAACACAAGTTCTTAAATTTTAACGTCCATTTATTATTGGCAACGAATTTTAACCTTTACTGGTTATACTTCTGTTACTGGTAACCTGTAGATAACGGGTTATCTCTACGTGTTTGTTGACACTGGTTCGGAGCGCCTCTGCATCAAGGAGACATTATACTTTGATTACTTATAAATTGATGAATAACATATAGTATGACGGGAAGCGTGCTATAATAAACTGCAAAACATTATATAGTAGCGTTAATTTTGATGATACATTATTTAACCTAATAAAATAACTACTTATGAGCCGTGACGAAGCACGGGTATACTGGTAGTATTATTTTTTTTTTTTTTTTTTTTTTTTTTTTTTTTTTTTTTTTTTTTTTTTTTTTTTTTTTTACGGCGCATCTACATCTAGGTCATTAGCGCCGACATCCAGGGTGCAGCGAGGAATTTTACCAGCGAGCCGTGGGATGATAAAATTCCTGCCGGAGGTTGGGAATCGAACCCACCATCTCCCGCTTATGAATCCAAGGCGCTAGCCATTAGACCACGGGAGACCCCTGGTAGTATTATTAATATTATTATCAATTTCAGCTCGGTGTTTATTACGAAGAATCTTCACATTTCCTTCAAGTGTGCAGCCTTAATTCCTGGATTCCTTTGTAAATGTAAAAGTCCGTAAGGAAGAAATGTATGTTATTTATCTTGGTATGACCTGCCCTAGTTTCTGTTGGTGACTTTAAAAAGCTGGATGAAACTTTTATTCCGTTAGAGTTGTCCACGTTTACAGAGATCCTGATAAATACAGAATGAAGAGTCGAGTCCTTTTCGTGACGACGGCGTTTCGATTCGGTCCTTCTTAAGGGCAGAAACGAACAAGACATAAAAGGCCTTAAGGGATTAAGAATTTAGAAGTTCCGTAGGTTCGGTGGGAATAGGGAATCATCAAGGAACATGCACGGTTTTAATTAACACGCCTTATTGACGGGAAGGTGAAAAGGATTAGAAAATGTTTCAAGTGTGTGATGAATTATAAAATACTGGAGACCCAATTGGCGCGTGTGTTAAGGCTCAGGGTTCTATTTTAACCCTGGAACACTAACCTGCGTCATATTGACGCATATGACTGTAATTAATTGTGATTTTCTTCCGTTAAATGTGGATAGAGCCGGTCTACCACCACCTATTCCTGGAGCATTTCCTCCTGCTCCCATCCAGCATGATTTCACCTCATAGTGAGTGATTGGATAGGTGTGACCTTGATTTTCCCAGAAGACAGTGCATCAAATTGACGTACAGGTTAGTAATACACGTAAATTTTTCTACGTCATTTTGATGCACTGTTAGTAATATGTGCATTACGTTTACGTCACTCTGACGTATAGCTAGTAATAAAGACTCATTATTTCATCAATTTGACACAGAGTTAGTAACGAGCACCTAACATATAATTACACCATTAATTATTAATTAATTAATTATGAAAATAATTGCAAATTACACATTGCTAACGTAGTAATTATTTTAAAAGTCGAGAAGGCATTGGGATATTATATTATGTATTATTATTATTATTATTCCAGTAATTATTTCTCGTGAAAGGCCATGGGCGTATGAAAGGGTGGGTTGCACCCCCCTCCCGGAAATTTTTTTGATCGGTAAAAATGTGTTATAAAACCTTTAAAAGAATTAAATGAGATTACTTAGTTCATAAAAAATATTTTAGTTTAGGTTAAGCGTTTTAGTTGGTTAAAACTGTTCCAAGTTCTAAAATAGTATTCCAAACCCCGGAAATGGTCCTTATTTTTTGTTGCTCTATGTTTTATGTTTTTAATTTGTAATTTTATGTATTAAATATTGACAAATATTCATTTTTTTTTCACAACAGATTTCTCCATTATCCCTGATAATCAAGTTCTGAATAATTTTCCTGTATATACGTCAAATTGATACACAGGTTAGTAATAGTGTAGCATGAATTACGGTTAGTGTTCCAGGGTTAATAAGCGGTGGTAGTTTTTTTTTTTTTTTTTTGCCCGGCAACCCTATCACGCTTCTTCATGTTTTTGTGGATGCCGAACGCGAATTTAAAGGTTGTCCCCTGATCAGAGTGTGGCTTATGATCATTAACCCATTAGCGCCGTGCATCACTATATGGTAAAGCCAATATTAGCGCCGTGCATCACTATATGGTAAAGCCAATATTAGCGCCGTGCATCACTATATGGTAAAGCCAATATTAGCGCCGTGCATCACTATATGGTAAAGCCAATATTTAAACAATGATAGAAAAATTGTATTATATATTAAGTTCGTAGCATTGATTTATTTGTATTAAGAAGTTTTGAAAAAATGAAACTCCGGCGCTAATGGGCTAAAACGGGATTTCCCCAAAATACGTTCAAGAAGTGAAAAAAGTTACCAAAGTGTTCAGTATGTTTTTGGCTTAATTGATGACTTTTATCTTTCTGTCTTTATAATTATATTTGTATAATAGAATAAACATTCCTTGTATACTTTGTTTGCTTAATCCATGGATTTAATTTAAAAATTTATGAATGTATGAAGGACGAAGATCGTCAAAAACTTTGAGGTTGCTGGCAGAGAAGGAAGATCTTGAGGTAAATGAAAAACGCCCTGTTCCTCAGCCCTCAGCAGTGAAGCTGAACTCATTATAGCTCTGAGGATGGTAGCAGGAGCTACCGAAAGCGCTCGCGTAGAAAAATAAACTTTTGTGAAGGAACAGGACGTTTTTCATTTACCTCAAGATCGTCGAAGGTTACCATCGTCCTGTGGTGTCCTTGAAACCATCATTGAAGTGTTCTTCAATGATGGTTATTTATGTACTATAGAGATATTATAGGAGTGAATTGCACTACATATATTGTCGGGGATGCTCTTAAATTGTAAATTTATATCACGTTCAAAAGTTTTTAAACTCGTTCTGAAACTAATATGGCTAATATAATTGTTTTGCTTAGATAATGCTATAATAATAATTATGGTGATATGAGCTTGGTCCATTACGGAATATTTTTTATTTCGAAGTTGTAATAGTGCGGGAAAGTTACGAATTATATAGAGAAATAAAAGGAAACAAAAATGATCAAAATCGGTTGGCATCTTCCGTTTGCGCATTGGCTTTAAAATTTTACGAAAACATGAAAAATCTTACTTTTTGCGACTATTTTTTAAATTTTTGAATTTGATGATTTCTTAATATAATAGTTTTTAATGTCTTGGAATAGAGCCTAAAAACATTGTGTATTAATTTGGTTTAGATCAGTTTATATCTTTCAGTCGTGCAAAGGGCTCAAAATTTGCCCAGAAATTGAAATTTTCGCATTTTTAAGAGTTATTTTATGTATCTTTAATATACTTTTTTTTTTAAACGTAATAGTTACAGTGTTTCTATTTTTAACATAAAAACATTGTGTTTTATTATGGTGTAAATAAATTAACAAATTTCGGCGGCAGAATGAGGCTAATGCTACAGAAAAACTGGACCTCAAAAAAGATAGTTACGCCTATGGCATGATGGTCAATAACAGTTATAACGGCCATGGTACACTTCCAATTGCTGTGTATTTAAAAAGATTAAATATTTAAGAAACAGAATAGTTTTTAACAATAAAGTTACGCTAATAAAATAGAAAAAAAAACTATGTTCTGTATAAAAACTATGTTCAGTCTAAATTACTGTTGTGTTAATTGAACCAGTCCATTAAAACTGTTCTCAGTTATCTGCCCTGCATTCAGGATTCTGAAACTGTTCTCAATTTTGAAGCCAATGGTACTTTGAACGGGATTTTGGTTTATCATAAATAATTGGTATTTAAATCTAATAGGCGTTGATTTTGAGCCCTTTGCACGACTGAAAGATATTATATGATCTAAACCAAATTAATACACAATGTTTTTAGGTTCTATTCGAAGACGTTAAAAACTATTATATTAAGAAATCATAAAATTCAAAAATTTAAGAAATAGTCGCAAAAAGTAAGATTTTTCATATTTTGTAAAATTTCAAAGCCAATGTGCGAACGGAAGATGTCAACCGATTTTGATCTTTTTTGTTTCCTTTTATTTCTCTATATAATTCGTAACTTTCCCGCACTTTTACAACTTCGAAATAAGAAAATGATTTTTTTCGGCCCAACCTAATATGTAATCAATGCATATGAGTCCAAGGTATAAAATATAAACAGAAATTACTTATTTTAATTGTTCTTCTTTTATTTTATTCTATTTTTTGTTGTTATTATTATTATTATATTTTATTTTTTCCCTTTAAATTTATATATATATATATATATATATATATATATATATATATATATATACGAAGACAGGTATAGTTGGGATTCGGCAAGGAGAATTTCTCAACTTGTGTGTCCCAAAGCTCTTAACACCTTTTACAACCCTCTTTTACAACCCAGCAATTGTACCTCTTTCATCTGCACCGATTTGCCGCCCCCCCACCCCTTTTTCATAACTATAAAGACCACCGGTGTATTTACTGGCGTTCATACTTCTAACCATGGTTACCTAAGTTGTCCTCGAGGTCTTCCTCCCTCCCCCCCCCCTAGGCATTCTCTAGTGGTATGTATCTATATATTAATTGTTATAAATTGTATTCACTTATAAAATAGATTTTGTTTTTCACTACATAAAAAATGTGCGTTGTTTTTACTGTTTAATTTTTTTTTTTTTTTTGTACTGTTTTTACCAACATGTTCTACATGCTGTTTTCTTTCCAACTACCGTATTTTCATTGTTTTTAAAAATAAGATTGGTTAAAATTTATTGTATTGATATATATACTCCGCTCATTTCTGCCTGTCTTTTACTTACTACTTGTACATTTTCTTTACTTATAAGTTGTATATATTTTTTAGCTGAAGAAGACTGCCATTGTTGCAGTCGAAACGTCCAAAATACAGATTTCTTTTTGAAAGTCTGACGTTTTTTCTCCTAGCCGAATCCCAACTATACCTGTCTTCGTATCTCTACAGCGGCTAACTATCTCCATCTACACTATATATATATACATATATATATATATATATATATATATATATATATATATATATATAAACTTAAGCTGCTAGGCAAAAAATAATTCTACATTTGAATTCAGGGTGTCAAATTCATATGAAATCATCTAAAGAAACCCACGCCACTATTTATTGAGAATATATAGTCAACCGTTGATATGTAGGATCATTGATCGTTGGTGTTTCTTAAGAAATTTAGCCTTCACCAAACGGGACAGTTCTCCATCTCCTACATAGCCCTGAAGAAGGCTTGTATATCAAGCCGAAATGTTGGCGCTAATAAACACATTAAAACTAAAAAATGTAGTTTTTTTGTTGAATTTATTTTATTTTGTTTATTTAATTTTATGAGCTGCACAGCAATGGTGATCTGCCCTAAAATAATTGATATAAAATATAATAAATGAAATAATAAATTATTAGGCAAGGGTCAGTAACAAAGTTAAAAAATAAAGGGTATGGAGAATGAATAAAAAAGAAAATGAAGAAAAGATAATAATAATAATAAATAATAAAGCAATATATAAGCAATTGATAAAATAAATTTTAATGGCAAAAATAAATAGTAATCATAATGATATTTTTGGAGTTGAAATATGAGGTATATTATCCTGAAATAAGAAACTTTGACTCGGGAGTTATGTGTGGTATAACTATATTTTATTATATGTCTTTGTCGTTTTTAAGTATGTCAGTATGGTATCAATATGTGGGCTCCTATCAGATAACAGTTCACTGAGGCTTCGAGGAATCTGCCATCGCTTCTTGTTCTTTTTGTTGAGTTAAAAATACCGAAGCCCCGATGATCAGCACATTCTCGAAACCACTTTTGACCAGTGTAATGTAATATCGTGTAATGAAGCATAAGCATGATTGTATAAATAGAACCCAAGTTTATGGAAGAGCAATTCAAAAGGTGACAAGTGTATCGAGGGAAAGATAACCGAAGTGAAAGCACCGAAAGTTTAAACGAATGCTTCACAGAGGTCGCTGGTTGGATGAATTGGTCTATAGCTGGGACAGGGGTTCTATAGGACTTGTATCTCTTTGATGGAGTTTGTTAATGGCGGCGGGTTTTCAAAGTACAAGCAACAGTTGGATTCAATAGATTTCAAAGCATTCAGTATTTCAGACATTTCTATAAGTAACAGTAGACTCACTCCAAATGGACCAATCAAAAAAATCAACCTATCCCGCAAAAGGTGTGTGAGTCTCAAGCCTTCCACAGGATGGCAAACATCGGAATAATAATGGAACATGTTGTAACAAGACATTAACAGTTAAACACATACTTGCTGACTGCAGATTACGAGACCAACTAAATATTCCACATGACTTACACGACTTAATAGACCAAAATAGCCCTTACATTAACACTATACTGACGCTCATTGATCCTTTAACGGACATATTTCGCTAGCTCTGTTAGAATTTTTTTAATTTACATTTGGGGGTCTGAGGGGCATCCATTTACTAAATATGATCCCAGGATATTAAAAAAGAAAAAAAAAATGTATTAATGAATACGGGGTAGGCCGCATATTCGGGCCTTGCCCATTCCAGGCATCGGGAATCCCCGATAGGCAATGGCCGCGATACATGTCGCCAAGCCGATTCCGATTCTAAAGAACAAAAAGTCCGACTCGCAGGAACTGCATCATCTTAGCGCGGTTCCGTTCTTATCTCTAGACTCATTTAAAATGATTAAAATAGAAGATGTTATTATTTTGGGTCCACATTTCTAGAAAGCATGAAGATTAGATAGTTAGCCGTCGAGGTGATAAGTAAAGATGGAATGGTTGGGATTCGGCTAAATAAACCTCAATACGATTTTTGATAAAAAATCTATATTTAGGACGTTTTGGCTAGTCAGTGGTAGCCTTCGTCAGCAATGAAAGTGCCGGGAGGTAGAGGAGGACTAAAGTTGACAGTTCCATCATTACTTTCAAGAAAGGTGTTATTTACGATCTTACCTGGGTGGGTCCCCGCCCTAGGAAGGACCCCGCTAGGAATTTGAAAAGCTATATTATCTTGGAAATCCATATCTCTAAGATTAAATGGTTTTTCTTAGTTTTCTTAACCTGATTTGTTATCAAATACATTATCCAACTATAAGCAGTTAAAAAATAACAAGGAATAAAAACAGACAAAAAGAACAGTTCGAATAAGGGAAATCAATTACTTTAAAGTGTTAAGCACTTATTTCTCTGATTGACATCGTCTAATCAAAACTTTCAGCAGAACCTTTTTTGTAGAGCATTTAGTAAGCTTTTTAATGGTATTCTTCCGTTTCCCAAGATACTCAACCTTTTTCGAGATATTAAGGAAAGTATACAAAGTTACCAAAACTTTTTATTTCTGTTAATAAAATATTTTATTCTAACCCTTCCTTTACTCTAAACGTAACAAAAATTTCAACATATTAGTGTTGATGAAACTCCAACATGCAGAAAATGTTTCAACTGTATCCCATAATTCTAAGTACCAAAATCAAAGACAAAGAACCCTCCTTAGGAAGGACGCTAGGCAGTTGAAAAGCTATATATCTTGGAAATCCATATCTCTAACATTAAATTGTTTTTCTTATTTTTCTTAACCTGTTTTATTTTCAAATACATTATCCAACAATAAGCAATTAAAAAATAACAAGGAATAAAAAACAGACAAAAACAACAGTTCGAATAAGCGAAATCAATTACTTTAAAGTTTTAAGCTCTTATTTCTCCGATTGACATCGCCTAATCAAAACTTTTATTAGAACCTTTTTTTTAGAGCATTTAATAAGCTTTCTAATGGTATTCTTCCGTTTACCAAGATTCTCAACCTTTTTCGAGATATTAAGGAAAGTAAACAAAGTTACTAAAACTTTTTATGTCTGATAATAAAATATTTTATTCTAACCCTTCCTTAACTCCAAACGTAACCAAAATTTCAACATATTAGTTTTGATGAAAGTAGAACATGCAGAAAATGTTTCAACTGAATCCCATGATTCTAAGTACCCAAACCAAAAACGGTATTCTAAAAATATTTTTCCAATTTTCTCGAAAACGGTTAAAGCTATCGCCTTGAAAATGGTTTCATTCGTTTTCCTAGCCCAGGAATCATATAAAACGAGTACTTAGAAGCTTATGTACTCAAAAACGTTAGCGTTACGATTTTTTTTGCGCGAATTTCGCCCCAAACGCCATCTTCCAGTAGGCGGATTTTGCTGGTTAACGAACTTGACCTTTCAAATTGGACGAAGGATTTTTGTACCAAATTTCATCAAAATCGGACCATTCGTCTTCTATCTAGAGAGCGAACAGACAAATATATATATATATATATATATATATATATATATATATATATATATATATATATATATGTATATATATATATATATAAATATATACATATATATATATATATATATATATATATATATATATATATATACAAATTTGAACCACCGTTATTTTCGGTCTCTAGGGGTTCTGAAACGCGAAATTTTCTTGTCGGCACTTCCTGATTGTTTCATTGTATCAACCCTATAAGCGGGGTTCCTCCCTATGGGGGAGGGAGGAACCGCGCTAAAAAATAAAAATGGTTCATTCGATGGCGTTACCCTAAGATTAGCATGCCTTAAAAAAAAAAAAAAAATCTACATATTTTTTCCTCCCCACCGATTTTATTTACTGGTTGTTTTATAACTTATTTTGAATCACTAAACACGAATCCGATAAAAAAAAAGTTGCTCACAACTAGGAACAAAGTTATAAGCACTAAAGTTCACTGTTACGCAGGTTAGGAAAGCTAGCGTAAAAAATGATATTTGTAAGCTTATATACATAATGCCCAAATTGGTAAATAAAAAACAACCATTTGAAAAGTTGATAAATTCGTCGCAGCCTGTCACTTATGGGCATACGTGCTATGCGTTTGTGCTCGCTCAAGAAGATATCTAAACTATAGTCAAGCCTACTCGCTAAAATTAATAAAATTCTATTAATTTTAGCGAGTTGGATTGAAGAGAGTTTTGATATGTTCTGCAGCGAGCGAAGCTAGCGGAAACGCATACCACATATGCCCATAATGCGAAATAAATATAAAACATAAATACTTCATTCTTCTTTAGACTATCTCATAGACATCTTGTAATAATTCATTTTCCGCAGCGAAATGTAAGATTATTTTTGTTTAACTCCAAATTCTTGCCACATTTTCCATAATCGATGGAATTGGCTAGGAGCTTATTTCCGATTTCAAAAATTAATAATTATACTCTCTTGTAAATAATTGCTATAAATTCGTGCAACTTCATTATTATTACTAAGCAAACTTATCTGTCTTTTTCGCAATTATCAGAGCGCTCTAATTATATAAGTATTAGCTAATTATTCAGGGATTTCTCTTACATAATACTTCTCAACAGCGAAACAAAAAATGTGGAGAATGTTTCATTACTTAAAAAAGATGTTTCTGAATAAATAACTGATGGTAAATTTAAATAATTTACAGTAAATTTAAATTAGACTTCTTTATTATGGACCTTTACGTAACCGCTCATGCGCATACTATACATTGTTATGTATACGCCTTTAACATATATAGTAATGGACAAGTCCTAAAAATCAATAAAAGCATCGACAAAATATTTTCTATTGGTTGTTTTAATTTTTTAAATGTTTTAGCAGTTTTTTTTTTTTCATAAATATTTATTTTCAATTCTAGTTTTAATTACTGCAATGAAATTATTTTTCTAGGCAGAATAGACCTTTATTTATTTTTAAAAAAAATCTCTTTTTTTTTTTAATAAATTCTTATTGTATTTTTAATTTGTCTTAAAATGTATAATACACTTGAAGGAGAAAGAGAGTAAATGTTTTTCATCTTGAAACTTTCCCCGAGTTTTCTACCTTTAAACTCGTTATTTATTGTTTCTCCGGATCTTTTACCTTTATTTCTTATTTTCTCTAATTTTCTTGTTCTGTTTTTTGTCAGAGCAGAATAATTTATTCAAGTTGAAAATAAAAGATGTAGGAGTTGCTATTGTTCTTCTTTCTTCCTTCACAATCGTGCTCCTTCACTTTTTGTATTTATTTTTTACTTAGGTTTATTCTTTGTTTTTTTTTATTCTTTAAACGCCATTTAATTTATTTGTTACAAATAAGTTTATTTTAATAATCTATTTCGATGTAATAAAAGAAAAATTACATTTTAAAAAATTACTTCTTGATATCTCTAAACTAGACCTATGACCCTTGATTGTCCTAGTTTATCTACTGAAAGAACCCCGGGTGAGATATGATAACATTGGTTACCATTATTAAAATAAGGGTTGGTTGGTGAAGGTTCATCATAATGACAGGATTAAAAAAATGGTCAAAATAACTCCAAATATTTATTGAAAGAACATTTTTCAGGTCGAGAATTATTTTATTCTTGACGGTGGTGATAGTGTGGTCAGTACTATGCCTCAGCCGCCTGATTTAAGCCTTTCCATGCCCTCATTTACATTTTGTACCCATTAGTATAGGGATGGTCTGGGACACCGGTTCCAAACCGCAAATGAAGTCACTAGAAGATAAGCTCTTTAGTGCGATTGAGTGTTGAGCTCACGTCCAGCATATTAGTCGAGTGCTGGGCTAACGTTGCCTCACACACTCACACTCAAGTGGGGTACACTGTATATATATATATATATACAGGGTGTCCCGCATTGAGATGTCGTAACTTTAGGGGTTTATTCTGCATCTCATTTGTAGTTAAGTGACGCAGAAAATGAACTTTCCGAAATGAACGTTCTCTCTCAAGTTGCAGCAACTTTTGTCTATTTTCAAAACTATTGTTTTTTTGTTTTTTTTAATGAAAACTGCGTTTTCGGGATTTTTTTTTTCAGTTTTCCGTTTATTTTTTCAATTACAAAATAAAAAGGATGTAAAAAAATGTAGCAAAAATATGTATTTATGTAAGGATATGTAAAAATATAGATTTTTGACAAAATATGTCAAATAATACACTGCTTAAATGCTTTAAAATCAATTAAAACGTGCAGAATTTTATCAACCATTACGATTTAAGAATCGAAAAAAAATAATACGTATAAATACAATAACATGCGTTCCCTATTCATCATGCATGACGTCTCATTTATTAATATCGCTTTATAATATATATCGCTGTTTTATCGCTCTCTAGTTCATAACAGTTAGAATTTTCACGAAGAGGGCCAATTTTTAAGAATAGAATTATTAATAAGAGATGGAGGCTATAAGAGGAATTGCCAGGCAAACGAGAGAATTGCCTTCCTCCGGACAGGCTATCAGCGAGATAAAGGGCAACATCAGACTCTGGCAACATCAAAGTGACCGACCGCCTCCCCCTCCCATCCGGTACTATAGTGACGTCAGACATCTCCCTGTGTCCTGTGTGCATGAAACAAACCTGAATTAGACAGTTATGTGTTTCAGACCGACCAAACTGTCCTTTGGATGTCAGTCAGGGAACAAATATGCTTTGTATGATAGGCTCCGTACACTCGTCCTTTCTCGAAAATAGCTGGAACTAATGAACAGAAAACTTAATTGGATGGAGCCTTGTAAATATTGGTTGGTTAGCAAACTTGTACTTTAAGGCATAAGACGTCTTGGTTATTAACATATTAACGCCAGAAACCATTAGTTCTGATGACATTTTCAAAATCTGCATTAAGTTTCCTATAATTTCTCATATACTTGTGTAAATATTTCTCAAACCAAGTTCACAGCAAGTATTTTTCATTTTTCCAAAGATTTTTCATTTTTAATGTTCCACGCACCGCTGATCAGAGGTGGGCATACTTTTATTTATAAATAAAAATACGAAATTATTCGTACTTCATATATTTGTAAATACGAATATAAATAAATTCGTACTTCATATATTTGTGAATAAGAATATAAATAAATTCGTATTCATAAGTGTGAATACGAATTTATTTTTATTCACATATATTAAATATAAAAATACAAATAAAATTTTATTCGCAAATTTTTTTTGCGAATACAAATAAATTCACAGAAAAAATTGTAAATAATCACAATAAATGTGAATATTTACAAAAAATTAAGTGATTAAAGAAAATCACATTAAAATATACGAATAAAAATTTATTCACATTATAATTTGTGAATAAAAATTTATTCACAATATAATTCGCATATAAATCATGAATTTATTCGTATTAAGATGATATTACGAAAGTTATTGAAGGTGATTTTTTTTTTTTTTTTTATATGCCCCTAGATTTTTTGTTTACCGCGAGTCCGCCACGGGACCACCAGCCATGCTGCAGGGGCACAGTTTCTCATCTCTACCTCCATAAAAAAAAAAAAAAAAATCCCCTTCAATAACTTTTGTAATATCATCTTAATATGAATAAATTCATAATTTATTTGCGAATTTTATTGTGAATAAATTTTTATTCACAAATTATAATGTGAATAAATTTGTATTCGTATATTCTGTGATTTTTTTTTGTAATCACTTGATTTTTTGTAAATATTCACATTTTTTGTGATTATTTACAATTTTTTCTGTGAATTTATTTTTATTCGCAGAAAAATTTGCGAATAAAATTTTATTTGTATTTTTATATTTTATATATGTGAATAAAAATAAATTCGTATTCACACTTATGAATACGAATTTATTTATATTCGTATTCACAAATAAATGAAGTACGGATAAATACGTATTTTTATTTATAAATAAAATTATGCCCATCTCTGCCGCTGATAAGGTATATGGGAGTCTCAGGAACGTTGCATCATTTCATTACCATGGCTAATTTGTAAGTAAGTATCGAAGGCCGGAAAAGGATGATTTGCATAGGTAAATTGTGGTCGATTAAAAAAATTAGATTTTACTCCTTCAAGGTAGTACCTGTATGGTCTAATGAACCAGCATTAAGTTGGGTATTTAATTCAATGTTTTTCATAAACTGAGTTTTGTAAATGTCTGTTACATGCCTGGAAGCCTGTGGTTATTCAGCAGATGTCTTCAAATGCGAGTGTATAGTTTAGTGTCCTGCAAGTAAGAAAGTATTGTGTTTATGTACTGGCTGCTGTCCCTCAACAATTCGTAAATGTCATGTGGGATATTTAGGTTTTGTAGTCTTCTGTACTCCGTAAGTAGGTGTTTTACGGTAAAGTCTGTATTGCATATTTCACAAATTGGTTTGTCAAGTCTTGTCATCATGAGGTATTCGTGTGTTAGTCTTGTTTGGCCGATTCGTAGTCGAGCAAGTACAATTTCTTCTCGTCTGTTGTCTCGGTAGCTGGATGTCCACTCCTGAGTAGTAGTTTTGATTGTACGTAATTTATTGTCGGTTAGTCGAGTCCAGCTGTCTTGCCAATAATTTAAAATATTTTGTTTGATTGTATTGGTCAAGTCCTCATGAGTCATTGATAGGTCGAGCTCAGGTTCTGTTGTAGCTAGTTTTGCATGTGAGTCTGCTAGGGAGGTTTTCCCTAAACTTTCATGCCCTGGCAGCCAGTACATTGTGATGTGCTTGTTATGTGAGTGAAAAGTTTTGAAACTGTCTATTATTACTGGATGCGCACAGTATCTGTCTACTAGTGCCTGTAGTGTGCCCTGTGAGTAAGTGCATAGAATCACGGCTCGTCTGTCTGTCGTGGGAATGTTCTTAGTCCAGTAAGACGACAAATAGTGCAAAAATGGCCAAAAACTATCGTTTAGAAAATAAACACGAAAACGCCTATATCTAGGGAAATAATGCAAGTAAAAATATCTCCTTGGTGGCATTCCACTACACTTTAGTCGGAGTACATACCCTTCAAGTATGGCGATTTCCTTCGGGGCTACCCTGTATAAATATATATATATATATATATATATATATATATATATAAACCGATCGGGTCTTTTTGCGAAAACCACATCCAGTTACTTTTGAAGGAGCAGTAGTGATTTATAACAGTTACTCGTACTCGCTGATAAGCTTATTGATTAGCTTACAGGTACTTTGCTGGTTATCTATTACTACTTGACTCGTTATCTACGATTATATTCCATATTAGATAATGGCAAGCAATATTTATTAATAAAAAGGTTAATATGATCAAAATAAATTCCCTCAACTATGAAAAAAGTTATTAAGCATTAAAGTTGACTGTTTTGCAGGTTATGAAGGATAACAAACAACGATATTTGTAAACAAACATATTTTATTCCTTTTCTCTCTCTCTCTTTTTTGGATAATTTACATTTATTAAGCATTACATGCTATGCGTTTCCGCTCGCTCAAGAAGATATCTAAACTCTAGTCAATCCAACTCGCAATTAATAGAATTATATTAATTTTAGCGACTCTAGTCTATCCAACTCGCTAAAATTAATAGGATTCCATTAATTTTTCCGATTAAGAAACCAATCCCTTTTTCTTTGTCTGGAACATCGCGAACTAATTGTAAAACACTAATTTTTTCTCACTAACATAAGCAGAGCTTTCATAAACAAAAGCTAATTCACTGCTGAAGGTTACTTTACTCCCAGCAAGAACCAATGCGATTGGTCATCGGAATCCTGCAATAGGAAGGCAAAGGAGTTATGCGCATGCGCTGAATCACTGATACAATCACTACTGGTACTTCAAAAGTAACTGGATGTGGTCTTCGCAAAAAGACCCAACCGATCTGAACAAATGTTTGAAGTGATTGTGTATTATGAAATAACGAACCACCCCAATATCAGGATTCTAAATAATGATTCCCAGTACATCACAGCTCCATTGCTTCATTTAGAATGACCACAAAGCAGGGTTGGAAGCAGGATGCAATGTAAACAGATCGGTACCTAGTTACTGGTTTCATTTCCTAAATCAGGCTACGGGTGACGAACAATGAAAGGGCCGTATCTCTGGAAGCCTTTGATCTAAGCCGCTCATGCGGGGATGACGCCATTTCGGATTAACCCTTTAGCATGCATTCCAAATCCCAACACATTCACTACTAATTATATTCGTAAAAATATAATATAAATCATTTTTAAAATATATCAGACGATTGCGAATTAATCGGAATAGTTCTGTTGAGTGTTGAACACATTCTACTTTGCTGACCCCTCCCTTGACAAAAATACTATTTAAATAAATTCAAGGTACTTATTTTATAATTTCAGACGAGGAATGCATGCAAATGAAAACGTAATTTTACAGAAAACTACTTGACGCATCGAAACCCCGTTTGCACGGTTCTTCCTAGTTTTGTTAGCAAATTTTAAAAATATAATGCAAAATATGGGTAAAGAGGAAACCCTGCCTTTCAAAGGTCTGTTTAAACCCTTAGAAGTGTTACCGTTTTATAGATTATAGATAAGTGGGCAGCATTTTATACATCTTGACAAGAACTACAAATTTCCTCGATTGAAAAATGTTGATTTTCGAATGGTTTTCACACAAAAAATATTGTTAATTTCTAAATTCTAATTTTCTACAACTGTCTGTGGTTTTTTCCCACCAAAAATTAGAAAATCGCGAATCACTACATTCGCGAGCTCTAAAAGAAATATAAAGGAACTATCTGTTACCCGGCGTGCCGTGCTACACCTACTTTTTGTATCCAAAAAATGAAAAATAAATTAGAAACCAAGTAAGTAAAATCTTTAACTGTTCGTGTCCACAGTTTCGTACCCGTGACCTCCGAACGAGGTGAGTCCTACACGACTTTAACTTATGAAACTCCTCGGATAAAGACTTATCAGTATGCCAAGTTTGGTCAAAATTCGTCAAACGCTGTGGATTTGCATCAGAAATAAACATAAAGCCATGCAGCTTGTAGACTTTTTTGACTTAGCCCACGACACTCCCCGGATCAAGATGTACGTGTGTGCCAAGTTTGGTCAAAATCCGACGAACGATGTGGATTTGTATAAGGATCAAACGGACAAACAGACGCGTGATTTTTATATAACAAACGATCACCAGCCAGTCAAAAAAGAATCAGTCCTATATATATATAAGGGAAAATGTCATTCCCTTGGCCACCACCGAGGAAGAAACAAGTACCTGGCTGAAGAAGATGGAGATGAATCCATCGAAATATTCCGGGAAGAAGTGAGGAGAAATACCACCGCTGGAGAAAAATACCGTTCCATCTAAAAATACTATCCCAGCGACGAAAAATAACATCAAACATATATATATAATTATTTTATTGTACTTTCTAATCTGTATACATATTTATCTCCTTTCATTCGGATACTCAGAATACAAAAATAATTTTATTTATATTTAGCGAAAAATGGATGTATTTATAAAGAGAAATGTTGTGCTACTTTATCGACCCCAAGCCCTTATTACTTAATCAGTAATTAAATACGTATTATGTAACTCTAATTAATTATTAAGAAATCTATTTGTAAGTTTTTGTCTACCGTTGTTTTATTTATCAGAATTGTACTTTATTTAACTAGGCTGATTATTTCTACTCTTTGCAATTTAATCAACGCTCTAAATAGTGTTTTAAAAATAGGTTTCTAGAGGTGAATCAAATTAAGGGTCCTGTTGCTGCCTGATTCAGGTTTATTTTTAGCATTCCCCTAAATATATGAATGAATCAATTCATTGTTCTGTTTTATTTTATATCTAGTTTTGTATATTTCATTGTACATAAGTTAATATTGTTTAAGAATTTAAATTTTAATTAAGTTGAAAGGATTAACTATTCATTTTAATAATTCATACATCACATTAATATTTGGTGGAATAAGGGTCACACTTGGTATAAAATTGATTTACTGAAATAATAATAATAATAAGCCATGAAAATACATGTAAAGCATTATTTTATTCATTATTATCTTATTTTTGTTCATACCAAGTACATTTTTTCCCCTAATGATTTGGTGTACTATATTCTCATTGGAAAATATCAATTCCGACTAAGAAAAAGGTAGCTAATTACGCTTTTGATTTGAGTAAAACCAATTCTATGCACACAAACCCACACACACACACACACATATATACAGGGTGTCCCAGTGTATGAGTCCACCCCCTTTTCCTCCTAGAGTTGTTGGAATTTCGAAATGAAACTTGGTAGGTCTTAGTTTTGTTGCATGAGGTTTCTTTTAAAGGTTTAGTTGACTTTGTAACATTCTCCTGTTTTTCTCCAGCGCGTCTAACTCTTGATTTTCCAATAGCAACAGGTCTTTTTTATGAAGAATTATGATAGAAAATGTAATTTTAAGACTAATTCATTCCAAGACATCTTTTGATCCGACGCACCGTTTGCGCGTAAAACGCAAAAAACTGAAAAATATCGCCCTTTTGTAGACAAATTCCTATATATCACAGAAACCAAGCCTTGTACGTAAAAACACCTTGATACAAACGTTGTAGCCTATTAATTTTGCTTTCAGATGATACCAAGATCAAAGTTGTAGATTAAATATTTAACGGGGTATTATGAATGAAAACAAAGGCAATGTTTTTTTTTTAGTTTTATGATATAATAATTTCATATGGAAAAATAAATTTATTCTGTTCTGTTTTATAATAATTTTTATATACTTTTTTTCATAAAGTAAATAAGTACTTTTTTTTTATTGTTTATGTCAGCTACTTTTTTTTTTCTATTCATATCGATTTTCTGAATTGTTACTTTTTAAAACTTTTAAGGTATATTTTTCATTCATAATATCCCGTTAAATATTAAACCTACAACTTTGATCTTGTTATCACCTGAATCGAGGTGTTTTTACGTACAAGGCTTGGTTTCAGTGATAAATAGGAATTTGTCTACAAAAGGGCGATATTTTTCAGTTTTTTGCGTTTTACGCACAAACGGTGCGTCGGATCAAAAGATGTCTCGGAATAAATTAGTCTTAAAATTAAATTTTCTATCAGAATTCTTCATAAAAAAGACCTGTTGCTATTGGAAAATCAAGAGTTAGACGCGCTGGAGAAAAACTGGAGAATGTTACAAAGTCAACTATACCTTCAAAAGAAACCTCATGCAACATAACTATGGCCTACCAAGTTTCATTTCAAAATTCCAACAACTCTAGGAGGAAAAGGGGGTGGACACATATACTGGGACACCCTATATATAGGGGAAGGTGTTGTAGCTCTGACCATATTGTACCTTTGACCACTTAGTCGGTGGCGCTATGAAGCAAATTTTATAAATTTTGGTGTAATTAGTGTTTAGTTCCTTCACTAGAGGGCTTGTGTAACCTACTTTGGATTATTCAAGTCAAAGAGGGTTCTTGCAAAAAATACTTATCCATGTCTGTCATATAAAAGTAAGTAATTTATTGATAATGTTTTGCCTAATAAAAGTTTTTGTGTTATGTCTTTATGGAAATCATTTGAAATAGTAGCTATTACAATTAGAAAATATGGTGGTGCTTTTGAAAATGATTAATCGTAACCCTAAAACTTCACCATGATGTTGTACCTCTGACTACGACTAGTTGTTGTTCATTTGACCAGGTCAAAGGTACAACACTCCTGAGTGATTTTTCTCATTTGACTTTTATGTTCTTCTCCTACAAATTTTTTTTTAAATTTGTTAAATGTTTTTCTTCAATTGCTCGTAAAGAATTTAAATAAGTTTGAAACTGACCTTGTCAATCCCCAGTGTAGCAGTTCAAACCTATCGTCAACACCTGGAGTTGTAAGGCCTCATCAAAAAGTGCAGGCAAGGAAAATGTCAAATAGGGGCCGGCCTAAAGGGAAACCTTGTATCTTGACAGATAATCCATATTTAGCCAATACAAATCAACTGAATGGTTTACCCACGCGAGAACATGCCTCGTATATTTGTCCGTGTAAAAACACGGTGTGCCCAAATCTAAGGCACGAACAGGCATAGTTTGGCCTTGCGACTTACTGATGGTATTGCGAATGCCGATCTAATCTAAATTGAACACGTTTAAATCAATTGGTACATCTATGGGAATAATAATGGCCGAAAACTATGTAGGGATTGAGAGAAATCACATTGTGTGAGAAAGACAGAAGACCGGCTTCGTTCTCATCCTTACTCCGTGCAGTTTACCGGGTGAGAAGTGACACCGGTTGACGCCTGGCGGGAATAACAGATTAAGTGATAATTGATCAGTTATTGACCAACAAGTGTTGGAAATTATTAAAGTACTAATATCGCTTTTAAAAAATGAGTATTGGTGGTAGAAGATTGAAAATTAATGGTTGTATCTATTTTTTAATGCCAAATCTTAAAAAAACATTTTTTGGATGAACCACCCTTATCACTTAGGGGTATAAAAAATTGTTTACATTCTTTTTTGGAGAATGCTGGATGGTGGAAAATTGATGTTCCAAGGATGAAAAAATGGTCGAAAATTCCCACAAGTGTTTTATTGGCAAACCGTTTTCAGGGACTAAGCCCCATTTTCAATGCCGTGAAAAATTGTGCCACGAAGTTCTTCCAGCTACAGCTTGACGAGCTTCAAACATTGTTGGAGAATGCTGGATGGTGGAAAATTGATGTTCCAAGGATGAAAAAATGGTCGAAAATTCCCACAAGTGTTTTATTGGCAAAACATTTTCAGGGACTAAGCCCATTTTCAATGCCGTGAAAAATTGTGCCACGAAGTTCTTCCAGCTACAGCTTGACGAGCTTCAAACATTGTTGCAGAATGCTGGGTGGTGGAAAATTGATGTTCCAAAGATGAAAAAATGGTCGAAAAATCCCACAAGTGTTTTATTGGCAAAACGTTTTCAGGGACTAAGCCCCATTTTCAATGTCGTGAAAAATTGTGCCACGAAGTTCTTCCAGCTACAGCTTGACGAGCTTCAAACATTGTTGCAGAATGCTGGGTGGTGAAAAATTGATGTTCCAAAGATGAAAAAATGGTCGAAAAGTCCCACAAGTGTTTTATTGGCAAACCGTTTTCAGGGACTAAGCCCCATTTTCAATGTCGTGAAAAATTGTGCCACGAAGTTCTTCCAGCTACAGCTTGACGAGCTTCAAACATTGTTGGAGAATGCTGGATGGTGGAAAATTGATGTTCCAAGGATGAAAAAATGGTCGAAAATTCCCACAAGTGTTTTATTGGCAAAGCGTTTTCTGGGACTAAGGGGGGGGGGAAGCCCCTTTTTCACGGCATTGAAAATGGGGCTTAGTCCCTGAAAACGTTTTGCCAATAGAACACTTGTGGGAATTTTCGACCATTTTTTCATCCTTGGAGTTTACATTCTATCCTCAGACCTACAAAGTATACACAATAAATTTCATATAAATCAGTCAAGCCGTTTCGGAGGAGTTTTGTTACAAACATTGCGACACGAGAATTTTATTTTGCAAAACCAATTTTTTGTACATTAATTTGCTAACGACGGACGTTACCTTATAATTATTCACCAAAAAGAACGCATTTTATTATCATTATGAATATTGTTGCTGTTGCCGAGATTCTGCGCTGGAGAGGAGAGCAGGATCGACTGCCTAATGCTGAGAGGAGAGGAAGGGATAGACTGTGTGTACGTGCTTCTCAACGGCCCTTTTAAGGGACAGCAACTATGGAACGATATCCGTAATTTATTTCCGAGCAGATATCTTGTTCTCTTTAGTGCCTAGAGGATTTATCCCCGCTGCCTTAGGGGCCTACCAGACCATCTTATCTACCGTTTTGCAATAGTGATATATTTGAATCCCCTTTCTTTTCCCGCCAAACGCCGTTTTGATAAATTATCATTGATCCTATCTTGGAAAAAGGGTCTTGCATCTTGAAATATCGGGAACTTATCCAGAGATAACAAGTTTAGATAAGAAATATGTATTTGCACCTTTTCTTGGGTAACTTAATAGCCGATTTCATAGAGTAACTTATATTTAGGCTCCATCTAGCACTTTCCTCCGAAGGAATGTATATATTGAGGTTGCACTCATGAAGGAATTTTGGAAAACCATTCGTCAAATCTTTATTGATCCTACCTAGTAGACACTTAGTTTTTAGCACTTTCCTCCGAAGGAAAGTAGCTATTGAGGTTGGACTCATGACGGAATTTTTGAAAAATTTCTTCAAATCTTTATTGATCCTACCTAGTAGACACCGAAAATGACCCCCGTTAAAATTTATATATATCTATATATATATATATATATATATATATATATATATATATATACATATGCATATATATGTATATATATATATATATATATATATATATATATATATATATATATATATGTGTCTGTTAACACGATAGCGGCCAGAGTTTTTGTTTTTTCGTCACGAAACTTGGTATATAGCATTCAATTAGCAATCGATTGAACGAGTTCGTTAACCACCAAAGTCGGTCCACCGGAAGGGGGGGGGTTTACCCCGAACCCAAAACACTTATTTGACTATGTCAGCCGTAATATTTGTTATATTTCAACGAAACTTGGTATTCTTAGTGGTAATATAGAGAGAAAAATGAGATATAAAAATGAACTAAATCGGTTCATTAGAAGGGGGGGTTCACTCCCGACCCACAATACCAATTCGCCACTACCAGCCGTGATTGTTGGTATATTTTGACGAAACTCGGTATTCGTAGTGGTAATCTACAGGTAAATATGTGTTGTAAAAATAAACTAAATCGGTTCATTAGAAGGGGGGGGGGGTTTACTCCGGACCCAAATTCCTAATATACTCATACCGGTCGTAATTTCTGCTGTATTGTAACGAAACGCGGTATACGTCGTGGGTAACTCATGAGAAAGAAGTTTGTAAAAATGAGCTGAATCGGTCAATCGGAAAGCGGGGGTTTAATTTGTAATATATTTGAATAGAAAAGCCGGCAGACGTAGGTTCACAAAGCCGCCGCAAGGAGCGCTTTCTACCACTAGAGTGACTGTATCCTGTTCCTGCGTTAGATCAAAATACGATAATATGAGGATTTTTGTATTTATTACGTAGTGTAGTAGGTACCATGTGTAAACATAACTCTGGATGCAAATTAATAATTGATCAGTTACTCATTACAAAATGAGAACTATTCACGATTTTATTTTATTTATGTAGGATATTTTAAGCAAATTGTTCTGGAAAGCAGTCTACACTACCCAAATTCTGAGGAAAGTGCTTAGTTATGCAGTTCCTGCGTGACGGACTTTTGTTATATTGCATCGAAAATCGGTATTCGTCGTTGTCATTGAAACAACAAATAAGTTGTAAAAATAAACTAAATCTGTTCATTACGAAGAGCGGTTCACTCAGGACCCAAATTACTAATTTGCTTCTCCAAGTGCTGTTTTCGTTTATTGTAGCGGAATTGGGTATGTGTCGTAAATGTCTAAATAGAAAGATGTGTTTTTAAAAATATACTAAATCGGTTCATTAGATGTTGGTGTTTACATCGTAACCTGTTTATATTAAGCCACTAAACTGGTTCGAGGATAGGTTGTTGCTTCGACAACTTGGAGCAAAAACTATTTATACAATAGTTTTTGCTTCAAGTTGTCTTCATTCCTCCCCAAAAAAACACCTACACGCCACATTAAATGGTACCACAATTAACTTTGCAGCTTCCTAGTGTATCATAACCTTTCTAATAGCAGAATTAAGGTGTAAAAAATAAAGTAAACAGGGTGTACCGCAAGTTAATGACAATACTTCAGAGGACTCTCCCGTGGTGTAGTGGCTAGCGCGCTAGATTCATAAGCGGGAGATGGTGGGTTCGATCCCCACCGGCGCCAGAAATTCCTGGCTGCACCCTGGATGTCGGCGCTAATAGCCAAGATTTGTTGATGCGCCGTTAAAAAAAAATACTTCAAAAAGTGAAAGTAGACAAAAAATGAAGTTCAACACCACCAACCACACATTTCTATCTCACTCCGTTCCAGACATATGCCGTTCTAAAGGTTCTTTAGCAAAAACCGTGTGTTTTGTAGTAGTAACTCCAATATAATCTGCTTGTACACATTTTTTTTAACAATTCATTAAATTTTTTAAATAAGCATTACATTTAATGT
Organism: Gonocerus acuteangulatus; assembly: GCA_946811695.1. Classification (NCBI taxonomy): domain Eukaryota; kingdom Metazoa; phylum Arthropoda; class Insecta; order Hemiptera; family Coreidae; genus Gonocerus; species Gonocerus acuteangulatus. The sequence goes on from OX328126.1 coordinate 13,757,443, forward strand.
TAAAGCACATTTAATCTTCACAATTTGCACAATCAAACCATAATATCATTCCAAACTCTTAAAAAAAAAAAAAAAAAAAAAAAAAAAAAAAAAAAAAAAAAAAAAATATGGGGCTTTTGAGGAGCTCTCGACTGCTGGAAACGTCAACGGTATGTGTGTCCCTACATTCCTCCGATTTGTAAGTTAGTCAACGGTACACATAGACGTGCCGCTTTCAATGGCTGGAGCAGTCAAGGGTGTAGAAAACTGTACTAACTGAAAAGTAGATTTTTTTTTTAAATACACAATCGACGGTGTTTATAATCCAAAATAAACCAAAAAATATTTATAAAAATTGCTACCCTAAGTCACTATGCACGATATACATATATATATATATATATATATATATATATATATATATATATATATATATATATATATATATATATACACACACACACAAACTAGTTCATTCTTGCCCTCCTATTTTATGTGCAAGTCCTCAGTGATTTATTTTACCTAGCCCCCCCACCTTATATAAACCCCGCCCCAATATAAGGTGCCCCCCCCCATTCATGGACGACAGAGGCCTAGATATCATTAATCATTCTCGCCTTTCATGAATATAATTTATTTATGGACCCTTCAATCAGCTGGCATAATTTAATAGCGCGCAAACTTCATTTTAAAGCCTCAGATATCGTTATGGCTTCGCGGTTCTCGGCGGCTTTTAGGGGCTTAAAGGGACGGACTTACCTTGGAGTAATTAATTAAAATGGAAGTGTCAATTAAGTCTCTGCCTTGATAAATGCTTTGGTGCTTTCAATAGTCTTTTCGATTCGGTAAAGGGCACTTTTCCGGCTTCCATTGGAGCGAATGGTTGAGCTTAGCTGAGCCCAACTTAGCCTAAGTTTTATCCTAATGCTCGATTATCTCAGTCATAAAGGGACATTTATTCAATGGCGGTTAAAATTAGGCATTAAAAAAATAAAAATAGGAATCAAAATGTCGAATATTAAATTATAATAATTTTAAGGTAGATGTTTAGTTCTTTTTAAAAATATTAAGTAAATTGTTCCTTTTTAATAAGAACACTTCTGAAATATGTTGCGAAAACTACATTTATTATCGCTAGCGGTTCAAAATGAAGTTAAAGATATTTTTATATTTATTTTATGAGCATCCGTAACTATTAGACCTTTGAGAGCTGGCAACGCAGTTTTCATGAAGTGTTTTATGCACCCTGAAATTTTGCTGTAATGTACCTCTTAGGTAGATAAGAAGGTAAATATGTGTTTCCTGGACATACCTTGGAACACCAGGTACTGCGCGCATAGGGGAAAGGTGCAAAACAATATTGCCTAAAAGTAGAGTTTTATTCAGAAGCCAACTATTATTAATGAAAAAAATGGCAAATTAAGGCAATTTTCAAATTAATAATAAATGAGGCAGGCACATTTAAGGGGGTTGAAATGATAATAATAAAAAAAAGTACCTAGTTTTTATTTTTAATATTAAATGAAGTGCTTTATTCACGCTGCGATTTAAACAGCGTCTTCAATAAACATATTTGAAAATAATTGCAAAAGGGCAGACACTTTTGTGGGGTTTAATTATCAGGAAACATAAAAATAAATGTTGAATATGATAGACTGCAATACACTGCGCGTAACCGTAAGAGTGAATGACAGCACCGCGCAGTTGTGGTTATTCTCTGCACTCTCATTGGTTCTTGCTCATAAGATCTTGTACAGCTGTTCCGGTTTAAATGGCAGCGCGAATATAACTCTCATTTAATATGACAATAAAAACAATTAATTTTTTTTTTTTTTACTTGTTATACCCCTTAAAACTGTCTGCCATATTGATTAATCATTGTAAAATTGTCTTAATTTTACATTAAAGATAGTTGGCTTCTGATTAAAACTCTATTTTTCGGAAATATTGTTTTGCACCTTTCCCCTATGCGCAGTACCTGGTGTTCCAAGGTATGTCCAGGAAAAACATACATACCTTCTTATCTACCTAAGAGGTATATTATAGCAAAATTTTAAGGTGCATAAAACACTTCATGAAAAGTGCGTTGCCAGCTCTCGGAGTATATAGCGACCTGCTCATAACGATCATTACATATTTATCATACAATCTTTATTATTACATATCTACATCAAAGTATATAAATATACATTAGACTGTATTTATGTACTTCATTTTACTAGTTCAATTATATGATGGTACTTTAGGCTTATGCTACTCTTTTAGGGCATTCCGAAAATAGTCTTAACTGAAAATTGCCGAGGTTTGAGATATGATGTTCTTGAAACAAGTAAGCGATATGTGTTTTTAATTTGTGAAAACCAAACGTTACGAAATATATATTAATTAAACTGGAGTTTATATTTTATATATATATATATATATATATATATATATATATATATATATATATACTAGCTGAATACCCGTGCTTCGTCACGGCAGATAAGTAGTTATTTTTTTGCGTTAAATAATGTTTCATTAAAATTACGTTACTATACAATTCTGTGCAGTTTATTACAGCACGGTTCCCGTCATACTATATGTTATTCAATGGGCGTTAAAATATAAAAGTTTGTTTCCAACAAGTCATATGGTAACACCCAATATATTTACGAGTATTACCAAGGTTATAGGCGAGGAGGCTGTGCAAGGGTTCCGGATATTATTACCTCGCCTGGAAAACTCTAAGGATAGGCTTACCATACATCACGGTTTGACTGGGACAGTCCCGGTATTTTGCAATTGTTTCGGTGTCCCGCCCGGTTTTATCAATCTCCCGGAAAAGGCTGTAGGATGTAAAAAGTAATGAGTTTATGTGTATAAGAATCTTTTTAAAATCGGTTACTTTTCTACAATTAACATTGTTACTACTGCTCACAGTGTCAAAGAAATCGGAAGTAATCTAACTGTAAAACGCTGGAACTACCTGCACAGCGCTGCCAGACACTACTATTTGGCTGAGAGATTGTTTTAAGAAAATCAAGTAGCAAAAAAAGTTCCCTTCTTATTTTTAAGGTTTGGGTAGACTAACAGTTTAGGATTCCCCTTCCCGTTAGTTGCTTGGCTTAAAACTCGCCAACCATTTTGCTTATAATTTGTATTCTTTTTATCCCCCCCCCCTTGGTATGCCCATCCCATATTAATGTGTCTCGGTTTAACTCTCCAAAAATATGGCAAGCCTATCTGACGGGGACAGGCAGAAAAGAAACACAATTAAAACTCTATGAGGGACAGTAAATTTCTATTAATTCAAGGTCTGCCATCATAGTTGAAATTAACCTCAATTAGAAATAAAACCATGAGATAGATAATGTAAGGTAACAGCTGTTCTTTATCGTCCTAGCAACGCAGGCTGCCTAGGCTTGCCTTCTCTAACCAACTCAAACTATAAACCCCCCTAAAAATGCTTAAAAATACGAATATCAAGAAATCCTTTCTTAGCGAGCGCCTACGTTATATAGGGAGTGTCCATGCAAAATTTCAAAATTTTCTGTCGAGCGGTTTGGGCTGGGCGTTGATAGGTGAGTGAGTGAGTGAGTGAGTGAGTGAGTGGTATTTGACAAATATATAGTAGATATATATATATATATATATATATATATATATATATATATATATATATATATATATTGCTAAAACAAATTTTTGCATGACACAATTATTAACAGGACATGGGACAATTAATTCATACTTTTATAGATTTACTAGACTAAGCCAAGATGAAAGCTGTTACTGTGCCTTCAATACATCACAGACATATCACCATTAACTGTACGACTGCACACTTCTAACTGAAGAAAGAAAAACATTACAGACATACCTGACCAAACATTGGCCTGTTGCTGAAAAAATATTGTTTCTTAAGTGTGAGTGGGCTTTACTAAAATATGCTGAACATATTTGCACAAAAATGGGATACTGGAAAAACCATTATAGTTGAGAAAAAAAATCCTTTGAATTCTTTCATATAGGATTTATTATATAACATTAAATTTTATAGTAGTGTGCGTATAACATGCAAGTACCTATATATATATATATATATATATATATATATATATATATATATATATATATATATATAAATCACGTGTCTGTCTGTTTTTTGCTTGTTTGCTTGTTCCTTATACAAATCTACACCGTTTGACCGATTTTGACCAAACATGGCAGACAGGTAGGTCTTGATACGAGAAATCTCATAGGCTAGGTCAAAACAGTCAAATTTCAATATTTGGTCAAAAGGTCAAAAGTTTTGTTCAAGAAAAATTGGCTACACTGAACCATTCAGATTGTGACGGCCATTTCGAATCAACAACTACTGGCCTCTGTCGGCTGTTAGATTAAGTGCTTTTGTGCTGGCCTCTGCCGGGTATCATTATGAACTAAAACAAATTCACATCGTAGACCGATTTTCGTAATTGGGTATAGACAACTAGGTATCAAGTTGATCTTGATACGGGGAGAGTCATAGATAGAAAGTAGGTGTAGCATGGCACACTGGGTAACAGCTAGTATATATATATATATATATATATATATATATATATATATATATATATATATATATATATATATATATATATACCAGCCCCTTTGAAATATATTATAAAGCGTGTTTCGCGCAAATCGGATTTATCCTCCCTCCCCCTTCTCCCCGATGAAAGAGATTCTCCCCCATGATAAGAAAACAGGAGGAACATGAATTCCCTCCTTACGATTAATAATCCTGGAGAATGTAGGACAAGGATTAGATTCCAGATCCTGGAGAGATGACAGTCCTCGGAGGGAGGGAGAGAGGGTTATGGGCGGGTGAGAGATGAGAGTCCTCGGAGGGGGAGAGAGAGGGCGAGAGGGAGTGTGAGATACTTGTCAGCTGTTAATATCTCCCGTCTCGCTGTCTTATTCCCATGACACCCTTGTCACCTGTCATATTACCGCACGTGGGTTTTTTTTTGTTTTTTTTTTCATGAATACATTAGAATGCTTATGAGCCCTTTTCACGAGGCACACTTGATGTAGAAGTGTAAACATGTCTTGTCAGCACGTGGAATCCTATCCTTGTTTTTGTTAAGCATACTTTACACAAAACTACAGAAAACCTCATGAACCGTGTATAGAACTTGAATTGGAGAATGCCGAAACCTAATGATGTGTATATCGAATATATTATTAATCCTTAAAATTAAAAAGTCCGGCCGTCCCGCCGTAAGCGCTAAAGCAAGCCCCTGTCGAAAACTCTAAAATAAAAAAAAAAATAAAAACATACATACGTTTTTAGCAGAGGTAAGTAAAATGTTTTTACAATTACTTTGAAAATATTACATTAACGGAATAGTATGAACGACAAATGTACCCACAGTAGGTAGTAAATATATTGTTGCACATACATTATTTATAATTTGTGGTTAGAAGTAGTAGGAGATGGTGTTAGGAAGTTGGTATTAGGAAGGACGTAGAATGTAGTATTGGAAGGTATATAGAAGGTGATATTAGGATGGATTCGAAAGGTGGTATAAGGATGTATTATACAAGGTGATATTAGGAAGTATGTAGTAGGTGGTATTAGGAAGGATATAGAAGGTGGTATGAGGAAGTATGTAGTAGGTGGAATTAGGAAGGATATGGAAGGTGGCAGTAGGAAGGATGTAGTAAGTGGTATTAGGAAGAATATAGAAGGTGGTATTAGGTTGGATACAGATGGTGGTATTAGGTTGGAAATAGAAGGTAGTATTAGGAAGGATATAGAAGGTGGTATTAGGAAGGATATAGAAGGCGATATTAGGAAGGATGTAGTAGCTGGTATTAGGAAGGATATAGAAGATGATATTAGGATGGATATAGAAGGTGGTATTTGGAAGTATGTAGTAGGTGGAATTAGGAAGGATATAGAAGGTGGTATTAGGAAGGATGTAGTAAGTGGTATTAGGAATAATATAGAAGGTGGTATTAGGTTGGATACAGAAGGTGGTATTAGGTTGGAAATAGAAGGTAGTATTAGGAAGGATATAGAAGGCGGTATTACTTTTCCGAAAGTATAGCTTGTTCAGGAAAATAGTTCAATTCTATTGCGTTCAATTGCGCATGCGTGGACACATCGTCGATACAAAAGCAAACTAACGAATATGAAAATCCCCACTTTTCAGAGTGGAAAAGTATTTATTCATAACTTTTTTTTTTTTTTTTTGCAGATTTGACCTTTTGATAAGGGGATACTTTCCATTTAAATGAGTGAAGTCAGATTGAAGAATTTGCCGTAAATAAGTCCAGCAGAAATTATTAAAGATGGACAATGATAGAGGCATTTTTTCATATTCGTTAGTTTGCTTTTGTATCGACGATATGTGAGCGAAATATCCCCTTCGATTCCGCTATTTTTAACTTGTAATTTTTATGAACAGTACTCTCCGTGAATAAGTATGAAAACATGTATGAAAATGTATATAATGCTTCAGAGGTCTAAGAAATTTTTTTTATACGGCGGATGTGTTCCTGTGCCATTACCGCTTGGGTTATCTAAAGGTTGCCACTTTTTATAAACACTATGTGATGGAGCAGGGATTTCGTCGGATAAAAAATTTCCTACCGAACCCAAACCTCCATCTTCCGCACGAAACTCCAATGCATTGTTATCAGGGGAGACTGTTGGAGATACTGTTCAGCTGATAATTAGTTCACAAAATGAATTGTTTGCTCCACGTAATTCGCTCCCAGTAATGGACTCGCTAGGGAAAATGCAGGTCCTAATAAATGTGGGATTTAGAATTGAAAGGACTTTAGTGGCTTTAAGGATTATAGGATGCGGTTGTTGGAAATCATGAATAGGTTTTGGATAAATCCTAACTCATCTAGTTAATCCTGAAGATTGGTTTTCGACAGACAGTTATAACCAATTTATCCGTCGACTAACGAGGCAGAACAATAAGAACCATACATCCGTTACACTTCAATCAGGATATTCTATGATCAGTAGGGGCTTTGCTCAAATAGGAACCATACATCCGTTACACTTCAATCAGGATATTTTATGATCAATAGGGGCTTTGCTTAAATTGTGGTACAGTTATAACCAATTTACCCGTCGACTAACGAGGAAGAACAATAGGAACGATACATCCGTTACACTTCAATCAGGATATTCTATGATCAGTAGGGGCTTTGCTCAAATTGTGGTACAGTTATAACCAATTTATCCGTCGACAAACGAGGCAGAAAAATACGAACCATACATCCGTTACACTTCAATCAGGATATTCTATGATCAGTAGGGGCTTTGCTGAAATTGAAGTACAGTTTGTATTCTTTTGGTTTAAGAGAGTTCTTGATGAACCAAAGCCAATACATGTTGGAAGCATGGGCGTATATAAGGGAGGGCAGAGGGCGCTACAGACCCCCCCCCCCCCGAAATTTTGATTGTGTTTTGATGAAGTTTTAAATTAGTGTATCGTTTAGTGTCTTCTTATGACAGTATTCTAATATGCACCGTATTTCCCAAGACTCATATAGAGCGTGTCCCAGTCTTAAGCCGACAGACTTCGTATATCGATGTGGAAT